>JAZGTK010006662.1:1442-20492 GCA_036877625.1 Ambastaia sidthimunki | reverse complement strand
ATGTCTATACTTATGTCTTTACTTATGTCTTTACTTATGTCTATACCTATGTCTATACTTATGTCTATACTTATGTCTTTACTTATGTCTATACTTATGTCTACACTTATGTCTATACTTATGTCTATACTTATGTCTTTACTTATGTCTATACTTATGTCTATACTTATGTCTACACTTATGTCTTTACTTATGTCTATACTTATGTCTATACTTATGTCTATACTTATGTCTTTACTTATGTCTATACTTATGTCTATACTTATGTCTTTACTTATGTCTACACTTATGTCTATACTTATGTCTATACTTATGTCTATACTTATGTCTATACTTGGCAACATACTGGGCACCAACTCAAATGCATCTTGGTTGAGAAATGTGATGCTTGTTGGATTTATACTCAATGCACAAAGGAAGGAAAAGAACAGAGAAAACAATTGGAGGATGTGGAGGAATTTCTGAGGTATTCCTGACGCACTCACGGCTACTTCAGGTAGTGAGAGAGAAACAGAGAGAAACATTTCCCCTAGATAAGAACTTTGTGTCTGCTGTTCTCTTATGGCCCAGCTAACAGGGAACGTTCTCAGAACATTGGCTAATGTTTTCTCATTAAAGTTCTCTCAAAGTGTCAGAAAAATGTTCTAGCGGTAACGTTAGCAGAACTTTTTGAGTGTTATACATCATATATATATCAAAAACGCTATTCTTAAGTTGTTAGCGGAACATTTTAAAAATATTACACAATGAACATTCCTAACCAAGAAATAATGTTAATACAACATTCAAAAATCTGGATGTTTTAATTTTTCTCAGAACTTAAAATGTTTTTTTTTTAACGCTTGTTTTGTTTGGAAATGTTAGGGAAATGTTCTTACAATGTACAATATATTATATATATGTACACAATGTACTCAATATCTATATATTGTGCAATCAGCCACAGTTTTGTTTTTCTGACCTGCATATTTTTTTCAGTCTGGCATATAAGTGGTACAGACAGCATGTGCTAATAAACAATATCAGTGGGCTGTGACCACATGTGTTTGTAGTTGCTGTAACCCTGTGTGTTTACAATTATTTAAGAATATGATTATGAATTATTATTGGTATTCATTATTAATTTTAATCTTAGTATTTTTCTTACAGTTACTTCATATTATTTCTTACTATTTTTGGAGAAAACGTTTATCAATAGTCCAAGAAAATAAGCTTAATTTGAAGGAAAAACTAAATTTCCTGCCCCATTTTTAATAAGCATAAACCACTTTAGTAAGTAAATGTATTTTGTTAAGGATGTTTAATGATTTGTACTGAAAATAGAGTACAAATTTCATGTTCTCGTATGTGTTTGGTTTTCTGTCCAGAAGTTACCACATGTTAACAGACTGTTTGGAGTTGACGTCCAGGCAGTACAGATGTTTCTACCCCAATCGTGTTGTGGAGCAGCTGTTTGTGAGGATACACCAGCAGTATTTCCACTCCTGCAGTGATGAAGATGAGATTTCTGATGCCCCGGCTGCAGTCGTGCTCACGTCCACTCTGCTGCCCATCATACTTATTCCCTTCATAGTGTACATCGTGGTGTGGAAGAGCAGTTTAAGAGAGTGACTGTTACAGCATTAACACACAATGTGTGTGTGTGTGTTATCATTAATTATCAGTAGTTCTGAACTACAGAATGCTCAACTTTATTCAAATATATGGTTTACAGGTATTTAATATATTAGTAGTATATTATATTTAGTATTTATTGCATAAGTAGTTTGTTTCTTGCTGTGTGTTGTATCAAATATGAGGATCTTAATAGGAAAAACAAATGAAAAGGAATAATTGGTGTGGTTGTTTTTTATGAAATATTTCCATAAACCAGGAACTGACACAAATGCACAAAATGTCTACAGCAATGTAATCCACTGTATACTGTAGTTTGCAAATAAAATATATATTTTCACATAACTTTAAGAAAACTTTTAGGGAATATTAGCCAATGTTCTGAGAATGTTTCCTGTTAGCTGGGTTCTTATGTTAGAATGCAACAACTTCAAATAATTTGCAGATTCATTTCTTAAGAAACTAAACACTGTGACTTCGGCACTTCAAAACATTTTCTGTTTTTTAAGCATCCCAACCAGTTCAACGTGTACAATGTTGGTTTAAACAACGACCAGCTGGTAGCAGGATTATCTGTTTGACTTTATAAAGGCAGATTTGGTAAATGTCATTGTAGTCGTCGGAAAACAATCAATATTTTTCACTTAAAAGTTACACAAAAAAGTTACACACCATCTTTAATCTTAAGGTCCTGACTGTGGTGAATGTTTTATAGTAAAACACACAGTTAAATATTCTACTGCCACCTGCTGGCTGAGATTTGCAACCACACAGACATTTGGCGATGCAAATGTAAATGTAGTTTATTTCGTTAATTATGTTTATTATTACTATCCTAAAACATGACACCTAAAAAAACAAGGTTTTATTTTTAAATTAAAGCCAAGTTGCGTGTTTTAAGTGTTTTGTTTAATGCTCATCCATGCATTACTCCACTTTTGATTTTTGTTTCCTACACAATCTTAAACACAGGAAGCTTATTGTAAGCATCACAGCGCCCCCTACAGTCACCACCACGAGTAGCAAACATGCCGCTACGTCAACAGAATGGTACGAGTACCAGGGCATCTTATGAGAGTGTGTTTGTAAATGCGCCGCCCCTTTGTGTCGCATCACAAACTCTATCCAATAGAGGGCGCTGTCTCGAGGATGCGCAGGCTTGTCTTGGTGTAACCTAGACAACCGCTGCATATTGTCCTTATAGGATGGATGATGTATCACTTCCTGCACCGCCTTATAAAAGCTCTGACTGTCCAGCTCAGTGACATCAAGAACTTTAGCAGCACCCCGAACTTCAAGACGCAACAAATTCTCAAACTGATCAAATAACAATGGAATCCCAACCACTGGAACACCATGATATATAGATTCATAAACCCCATTGGTTCCACCGTGGGCCACAAACGCCTGTGTTTTAGGATGACCCAGCAGGTCATTCTGAGGAAACCACTTGACCAGCAGTGTATTGTTGCCAAGATTTTGAGGACGTTCACCCAGGTGCCTCCAGATCACTCTCTGGGGAAGCTGAGCAAAGGCGGCAGCGATCTCAGATGTTATTTCTGGTGGTAGACCTTTCACAAGTGTCCCCAGAGACATCACAATCACCCCATGCTCTCCAGACCCCTCCACAAACTCCTGCAGGTCTCGAGGCAAAGGTTTGGATGGTTTGCATTGGAAGCCTCCAATGTGGACGATGTTGGGCATGATCGGACGTGGGAACTCAAAGATGAAATCTGATCTGATAAGCCAGATATCTGTATCCTGCAGCAGGTGCTGAAAACTAGTTTCAGGTCCAAAGTAACGTGCTATTAATTCATCATAAACTGGGCTTACGATTAACCGATCTATGCATGTGTTCAGCACGTAAAAAAGCATGTTCTTGACTCTCTGAAAGAATGTCATGCGGTTGGGAAGAGCGCTTCCAGCTGCTGGGACGTATGAAGCCGGAGAGGGTGCGATGAGGAAATGGGCCTCTCCGCTAGTGATCCATCTCACATTGAATACTGTGGGTAATCCGAGTTTATGAGCTACCAGGACACCCGCAGGTAGGCCTGGATCAATAAGAGCCACATCATACTGTGCTTCATAGAGCTGTTTCATTAGTGCTGGGTTCTCAAAGACCTCCACCACCAACTTACTCCCCTGTTTGTGAATTTCAGAAAGCATCGTCAACATCTGCCAATAGAATTTCACGAGTGCGAGCGGAGACCCTCCCGCTTTCTGTATCTTAAGGATTTCACTCAGGAACGAGACAAAAAATTCCGGGTCTTCGATGTTAATGGGTTCTGGAAGGGTGACGGTTATGGATCTGTAGTGCTGTGAGTCCTCCTCAATGTACCAGCTGCTGGTGGTCCTCACCACGGTGACCTCATGACCCCTGTGATGCAGGTCCTCGATCAGCAGTTTCATGTTAACCCAGTGACTCCCGTCCACAGGAAACACAAGGATCTTGCCGGCTAGCGCAGAGGAAACGTCTGTGGTGAGGAGAATGGAAAGCACAAGAAGACAGCGAGAAGATCCAAGAAGATTCATGGTATCCTGGTCCACAGAAACACACAAAGGCAAGTTAATGCTTATCAGCCAGCTAACAATGTTAGGTCTAAGAATGTTTCCCTAACATTTCCATTAGGAACGAAAACGTTGAAAATGTTATTTTGAATGTTATAGGAACATGCAAAACATCTAGTGCTTTGAAGGTTGCATTATTGTTATTTCTTGGTTATGAAAACAGTATTCAAACTATTTTTAATTCTGTAACATTTTTAAACTTTCCACTAAGAACTTAAGAATAATGTTTTTGATATATAATCATGTATAATGTTAAAAAAAGTTCCAATAATGTTACTGCAAGAACGTTTTGGATAAATTTGAGAATGTTAGCCAATGTTCTGAGAATGTTCCCTGTTAGCTGGGGATCAGACTGAATAATGCCACATATTGTTCACTGAAAGATAAGAAACCAGGAAAGCCTCTTAAAGAAATAAAAAATTCATGTTTGAGTTCAGACACAATGTTTATTTAACACAGATGTGGCTTGATAATCAGTGAGCTTTTTAGAGAAAGACTGACTGGATGTTGTATAAGCTGGAGTCATGTTTTTACATGCTCCTGGTAAACACACAAACACAAACACACACACACACACACACAGCTGAAACAACCAACAGTCTGATGTAAATAGCTACTGTGGTAAAATACAATAAAACAATTTAGAATAAAATGAAACAGGCTTATATTGATCTTTAACTTCACAACATTATATGGTCTGCTGTATGTCTGAGCACATTATATCTGTCACATATCTCTTTTTCAACACACTGTACTATATTCAACACATTCTGTATTCAATATATTCTATACAATGTTCAGAAGATGAAAATAAATGTGTGACAGTGGCCATCTTTGAGCTTTATTATATATCTAATATAACAGGAAAGCACAGTTTGTTTTCTTCTATAGGGAAACAGAGAACAAAGCTCCACTATCAGGCAAAAGTTGTACACAGAGAACCAAACAGGATGTGGTAACCTCACAGAGAACAGAGAAATAAAACACTTTTACCTTGTTCTTCAGCACAGTCTGAAATTGTCCCTTCTTTTGTTCTCATGCAAGGAAAAATTCAGTGTGGTTCAGAAGTCCAGATCTCACATTTCTGTTGCGTAACTCAGGGGAAATGAACTCCCCCCTCTCTCTCTTTCTCTCTCTCTCTTGTTCTCTCTCTCTCTGACTCTGTAAGTGTGAGTGTGTTTGTGGTGTACAATGAGTGTGTAGAATTCCTGAAATATTAAAACATTCCCATGTTTTACTGGCAGAAGTTTCAACAAATACCACCAAGCAAATATCTGGTGAACCAGTGTGTGTGTGTGTGTGTGTGTGTGTGTGTGTGTGTGTGAGGTCAGTACTGCAGCACAATACAGCTTCATCTGACTTTCCCATTTAATACAAATTCTTAATACTGTATTAAAAACCGTCCTGTACATTTTGTGCTGTTTCTTTTATTTGACACATCCAGTTCAGTTCACAGATCTATTTAATGATACTTTGAATCAGTAAATATAACCTCAACTTAAACCCAAACACTAAACAGAAAAAAATGTCATATTTTTATAACTTTTATAATTCTTATAATTATAATAACTAGTAACTTTTTTACATTTGTCTAATACTTTAATTTTTTTATTAAACATCATTATGTTACATTTATGTGTTTTCAAGCGGCAAATGCTGTGCGCATGCGCACATGATACATCAGTTTTAGCGTTTTTTACGTTACCATGGAGCGCGTGAACGCGCGTCTGCGCCGCAGTCAATCCCACAATCCACCTCGACACCGTGACGCGGAAATTGCATTGAAATTAATGCAAAACGCACAATGTGTTTGATTTATTAAACATTTCACAGCCGCTGAGAGGATAAAACAAGGTGAATATTTGTCAAACTTTTAATCTGATCTTTTTGGGATGTTGTATTTTGACGTACTTTTAAATTTGCATAAAAGTGATGGTGATTTTTGCCGCATGTGTTTTACAGGTTTTGCCATTCAGCACCAAATAAGAAACATTTAAAATTCAAATGTGTGATATAAGAAACACATTTAGTAGCTCAAATTCAATGAAAATTCAAAGTCTTGCTCAGATGAAAGTTGTTATTCCACAAAGTTTTGTTTTATTACAATAGTGGATACTAAGATGTTAATTGTAGTTAATTGTAGTGTTAATTATATTTTTATGGGCGATCATATCCTGACTGTTTGTACAGTTATTTTTATTTTATTTTCTATTTCACCATAACGTGTGAAATAGAAAAGCTCATTTGATATAAACTATAAAGTGGTCGATATATTCTAAGTTTAAGAAGCTATCAGCAGAAATTATGTTAAGCAAATGTTTTATATGTTAGTTTTATCATTGAAACGCCTGTATTGTCATTATAATAAACATAACTGCGCGTTCATGTGTTGAATGGTAACACTGTCAGTCCACAAGGTGGCAGCATTTCTGAACGTTTTGGTTGCGTTTGGACAACATTTAGTACTTGTTTTTTTAGAGAAACCCATTTAATTGGGAGATGAATGTAAAACATAATTTTTAGTGGAACATGATGGAAACCATTATTATTTTTAGTAACACATTTGGAAGGCAGTGATCAACAAATGAATGAAATATATGGAATATTTTGTTGTATGACTTTATCTACAAGTTTTCATTAGCAGCTAGTTAAGTTTATTAAACTAGCGATATTCCATTAAGAATGAACATTGTGCCATTTTTATAATGTTTATAATTAATTTAACTTCACTTAACATAATCACCATGTATTTTGTCTGCACACAACTATATTGTGTGTATGTGTGTGTTGTGAGTTGGTTACGTAAACCACAACATGAGCTGGAACCATAAAGATGTTCTAATGTTCCTCCATCAACTCATGGAGGTGATTTGATGTTACTGTATGTGATGGAACAGTGAGGACAATGTATGTGCACATGTGTGTGTTTGAATATGGAAGCAGATTTAATTCAAGCAGTAACATGTCAAAAAGATGTCAAGCACAAATTCTGAGTAATGTGTGTGTGCGTCGAAAAAACAGCCTGGAACACAAACTAAGACTGACACATCATTCTGTGTGGTGGGTGGAAAACACACACACACACACACACACACGCACATGCATACAAAGAAACACACAGATCTGTGGGCAGGTACCATTCTGACATCAAAAAAAGTAAGCTGTGTGTGTGTGTGTGTGTGTGTGTGTGTACGTGCTGTAGGAAGCAGGAATCTAAATCTAAGGCATCTGGATGTCTCACATCTTCTGCTGAGGTTTTGGCCTCCACAGATCCGGGGATACAGTGAAGACTCCTACAGAACCCATAAAACACAATGAAGTCCTTATTTAACTGACTAAAACCTGATGCGAGGCACTGACAGTAAATGTAACAATTTAAGGATTGCATTGATCCTTTTTGTTTTGAGTTTAAATAAAGACCAAAATAGAAATAGATTCATGTTCTCACACATAATAATGTTAAGATTAAAAAGAAGATTATTTATAGATAACCAAGCTTTTAAATAAAACATCAAAACAAATGACAGCCCTGAATTGAAAAGGTCATTTTTTTATAAAAGGTAAAAGTTATTTTGATTCACTGTTGTTTTTCACATTTAAAAAATCTTAATAATTGTTAGCTAGAGCTACAAAAATGTAGTACAAAAATAGTTGCCCTAGACCTAGACTTTATGAAGAAAATGCTGATTTTACTCAATTTGCAAATAATTGTAAGAATGCTGCTTTTTTTATTTTTGCACATTTGTGAGAGGCCTTGTTGTGTTGCCACACAGAGCAGAAAACCATTTGGAAAAAGGTTGAAGACAACTGAACTGCTATATTTCCTCAAAAGCTGTTGTATGACACCACTTTATAATGCATTGAATTCCTGCTCTGTGAATGTGTTTGGAGACCTGAAGAGATGAAAATGTTCCCATCATGTCTTTCCAAACCTATCTGACTTTTCTTCTGTAAAACACAAAAGATATTTTAAGAAATGTGGAGTGATTTTGTGTCTGTACAGTTGAAGTCAATGGGTGCCACTGTTGCTTGTTACCAACATACTTCAAAAAATGTTTTTTGTGTTCCTCAGAAGCAAAAAAGTCATACAGGATCGGAAGGACAAGAGGGTGAGTAAATGATGTTGAACTATTATCTTTAGATGGTGTTGTGATACTGAAACGAATAGACGTTTTAAAGCTTTTGTGTCTTAATGTAACCAGCTTTCCTGTGTTCCACCAGACATGATAACTTCCTAACACAGAGTACATGTCTACAAACACAGTTCTTCTCATTCACTGTAACTTGCCACATAATCGCTGCTTCTCTCTGGCTCAGCCTGAGGTTTCATCACTACATTATGTTTGCTTTCAAGTAAGAGGAGAAAGAGGGAGCGAGTCCCCCTCACTCAAGGATGAGCAGGACATGCTCTCTGGGGGCTTCTGACTGGCTCAGGGGGGTTGTTGTACTCAGCTGGCTGTGGTGAGGGGACGAGAGGAGCTTCTAAGAAAGAATGCGATGGAGAGAGGGCTGGCCGTGTCCCTCTTCTTGTCGCATTACTGCGGCCTCCGTCAAGGGCGCTGCATGCGTGTTTGAGTCACACAGCTCAGAGCTCCATTCGGCCTTTATAGCCCATAGTCACCGATCAACATTCTCTCTGTTTCAATGACTCACAACAATAGTCAGCAAGCACAACTCCAGCTAACAATTATAGGTTGTAAGAACGTTTCCCTAATGTTGAACTAAAGTTATTGCTTGGTTATAAGAATATTATTCAAACTTTTTACATTCTGTATTTTTTCTTAATTTAATTTTAAAATTGTTTTTAAAATGTTCCACTAACAACTTAAGAATAAGCTTTTTGATATGAGTTATGAAAATGTTTTACAAACATTACTACAAGAACGTTTTTGATAACTTTGAGAGAACTTTTACACAACGTTAGACGACAATCTGCATCAAAAACTTTGAAAGGTAATGAAACGATGTTTGTTTGACAGTGTTGAGGTGATCAGCAGGGAAAACTATGTTAATTATGTCCTTTAAACTTTTCTCAACTCTGATGTGTCACTATGTGACGATTGTGATTCTGGGCTTCTGATGAAAATATGAGATCAGAAAATAAGAAATGAGATCAGGTCATTTTGTGGCTGACAGTATGAACAGCCCTTCAGTATCTAAGCACATTGCTAAACTAATTGTCCCATGTAACTGTTTAATCTACTTACAAAATGTGTTGTTAACTATAAAAAAAGTTCAGTAAGATTCATTGTAATAATTTAATTGACTAAACAAATAAAAATGATTAAAAAGTATTTGCACACTTCACCAAGTGGCTAATTTGAGTAATTATTGACACAATTGAGTTATGTTTGGGCAATTAAATAATATTATATTAAACAATAGTGTGTGTTTACTTAACCATGTATTGGGGACAAAACTAGCTGTGTATAATAACAGTAGAAGTCTATGAAATGTCTTTATGTAGATAGATTAACGTGTAAAGGTGTGTGTGTTCTGTTATTCTACTGTATGGTACGTACAGTAGCAACACTGTACAGCATAATAAATACTGTGTTGTTGTCGTTTTGTTTAAAAAAAAATTTAATCCATCTTAATCTCAGATGATCATGTTCATCATAGACTTTCATTCCTGGAGAAAAAAAACAAACACTTAGATCACAATAAAAAACTGAATGTATCATCAGCTCATGTATGAACATTTCTTTAATGAAACGAGACAATACTCAACATGCCCATAGCATGTACTTCTAATCTGAGCTCGTGAGGAATCACTGCATGTTTACTGTATATAAATAAACAATGACATAATTACATAACCATGCCAAGATGATGTGTTGAGGGCGGATTTGAAAGACAGAGAAAGATAAAGCATAAAAATCATTTTCCCCGCACTCAGCAGGCGTCCCATTCAATTAACTGAACCTTCAAACGCATCCTGTCATGTTTGTTTGACCATCACGCAGACAGAGAAACAGACTCTCTCTTCCTCGCCTTCTATTTTCTCTCATGCCTTATTTGACCACCATCTCCAGACCTCATAATCGAGTCTTTCAGTTCAACAAGTGGAAAATCAAATCATATCTCAAAAGGCTGCACAACGAAACACACTTAAAGGACTTTGAGATTTCCCTGGCGCTGGGTTTTCCTAAATAGCCCTGCTCGCCTATCCCCTCCCTCTCTCTCTCTCTCTCTCTCTCTTTCTCTCTCTCTGTTTCTGTATTTGTAAAGAGTCTCCTCCCCTTGTGTTTATTTTGAGTCATATAAAGAAAAGGAATAGAAGGACATTCTCTTTCTCTCTTGGTCTGTTTTCCTCCTCAACTGTTATCTCACCTGAAGCAGCACTGCCCACAAATCTCTCTCTCCTACTAGCGCTTGTTTCTCCTCTCATCTTCTGGAGCTTCTAAGGTTGAGGGATTCGCTCCCTCTCACTTCCAGAGGTCAATATTCCGGCGTGTGGAGAGAGCTCCGCGCTGGCGGCCCAGCCCCTTTCACGCTTCAGCCTGGGACGAAAGACCCTGTTGGGGGCTGGCGTGGCCGTCATGCTGGTCTTGGTCTTAGTGGTCCTCATTCCTGTTCTGGTGCATCTGGCGGGCAGCAGCGAGAACGCAGGTCAGTACGAGATGCTGGGCACTTGTCGTATGGTGTGCGACCCGTTTTTGGAAAAAACAAGCACTACAGCTGGTATCGGTTCAGGCACGGCTATCACCAATGCACAGTTGGAGGCTGAGGCACTGACTGATCATAGTATGGGACCCCCATTGCCCACCTATGCCCACGGACCACAGGGCAAGCCTGGCCGTCAAGGAAAGCCAGGGCTGCCTGGACCACCTGGACCCCCAGGACCACCGGGCGAGCCAGGACCTCCAGGACCAATGGGGCCACCAGGAAATAAGAACCAAACAGACCGACCCGAGACCTTCGCTCTGGGTGGGAGAACAGCTACAGGAATGGGGACGGCTGTGTACACCACGGGTCCACGCGTGGCGTTCTACGCAGGTCTACGGAACCCACAGGAGGGTTATGAGGTTCTGAGGTTTGACGATGTGGTCACAAACATTGGGAATAACTATGATGGGTCAACAGGGAAATTTGTGTGCAAGGTTCCAGGGACGTACTTCTTCACATACAACGTCCTCATGAGGGGAGGGGACGGAACCAGCATGTGGGCGGACCTGCTGAAAAACGGACAGGTGAGAAGAGCTGTACAACACACCTGGTGTTTATGAAAGACACGTTCAGATTAGAAGATAAAATTATCTGCTTCACTGTCAAGAAGAATATTCTTGTTTTACTAAATCTCAATTACTTATTGACAAATAACAATTGAGATTTTAAAATGACCCAATTTGTAAATCTAAAATATTATTATAGCTGAGGAAACCATGTGATGACAGTTCCTATAACTTCTATCAGTTTGCAAAACTAACAGTTAAGAAAAGATTGGAAATGTTTCCTCTTTGTAATTCAGTTCGAATTTACAAACATTTTTATTACGCTGGGCTGACAAACACACAAACACTCTCCGCTCTTGTCTGACCAAACATAATGTCTGCGTCTCTCCTCACAGGGAATGAGAAAGGATTTACAAAACATCTTTGTTTTTCCACAGAAATGTGTTATTGTTTTATTTATAAAGCCATTTTGAATTATTACAGAATTACACCAGCCCAAAAATGAACTTTTGCATCCAAGTATAGCTAGTTTCAGTTGTCAGTTTAAAATATACAAACAATGTCTGTCTCTGTTTCAGAAAAAGGTCAAATTTATCATTACATAACAGCAAAACACAGTGATGTAATTCTTCAAGCAGATCTATTATAATCCACTCCACTGGATTTCAGTTAAAAATATTATGAGTTGTACTAGGATACGTTCAAAATATCTTCATATTAGGGTATGTGCAAAAAGTCAGTTTAATGTTTGTGAATTTCTGTCAAGTATGTAATCAATATAAATAGTGAACAAAAAAGATTTAGTGAAGCAAGAGGTTGCCTTGAGTCAGAAAGACGCTTGTGTGTGTGTGTGTGTCTTCTGGCATCCCTCTGTGTGTCATTCTGAATCAGGGCCTGTATTAAACACCCACGGCCACTCAAACACACACATCCACAAATCCAGTAAGAAACGGAGGCTTACACACACACAAACTCAGATTCCACCTTAGCAACCCCATAGCAACACCTTGGCATCGTGGCAGCAGGTTTTGCTTGACAACCATGAGTTTATATTATTATTGCTAATGTTTTACTTTGAAAATTCTGATGAAATAGATTTTAACAGCAACATGAAACTTGTTTCGTTTCTTTGTGACATTGATCGCAGTCGTGAAGGTGACACACACACGGCTAATCTGAATGTGTGTTTGAAGTCTTTAGCTGTAGTTTGACAGTGGGCTCTTATAATTCCTGTACGTTTGATTCGTTTACACACATTACAAATACACAGACTCAGATATGTATGAAGACTCACGCATGTGCTTTGTGTTTGTGTTTGAGTCAGCTGTTACTCATATAGCGATAGCGACGGCTCACGGCACAACCTTCCTCTGTCCTCACATTTGAGCGACTTCACTAGCTGTCCGTCAAACACTTAAATGACAAAATCTTTTCTTTTACTCAGCTGCCACATAAAAGCTTAATTTCTTCCATTCTCCCAAGACTTACAGTACAACTACAGTTCAGATATGAATCTATTTAAAACGAGCAAATCATCAATGTAGGTTTGCCTGAAGCTTGTGAATGGAGTCTGATTGTGTTTTTGTAATTTAGATTTTGGAAAGGTTTGCTTTAGGAAACGCTCAGATAACCATCAGCTGTATGAAACAAATATTCACAGTGAAAACATTCAGCTCATTTTAATCGTTTTGCCCCAGAGAAGATGAACATGGTAAATTAGAAGAAAAATATCTAGATCCCTGTTAACAGAGAACGTTCTCAAAACATTGGCAAATATACATTGTAGAAGTTCTCTCAAAGTTATCAGAAAATGGTTGTGCAGTACCTTTAGTAGAACGTTTTTAACTTATTTCATCATGTATCAAAAGCATTATTAAAACTCTGTCCCTGTATCTCTCTCTGTATCCCCTGCCCCTCTCTCTCTTTCTCTGCCTCTCTCTCTTATTTTCTCTCTCTCTCTCTCTGCCTCTCTCTCCCTCTCTCTCTGTCTCTCTCTCTCTCTCTCTCTGTCTCTGTCTCTCTCTCTCTCTCTCTGCCTCTCTCTCTCTCTCTCTCTCTCTCTCTGTCTCTCTCTCTCTCTCTGTCTCTCTCTCTCTCTCTCTCTCTGCAGGTGAGAGCCAGTGCTATCGCTCAGGATCAGGATCAGAGTTATGATTATGCCTCAAACACAGTCATTCTTCACCTGGACCCCGGGGACGAGATCTTCATCAAACTGGATGGCGGGAAAGCGCACGGAGGAAACAGCAACAAGTACAGCACATTCGCTGGCTTCATTCTCTACAGTGACTAGACAGGCGGAGTCAAAGGTCAAAGGTCAGTGATCCTTCAGTTTATCCTGTTGCAGGACTGACGGCCAAACGCAAAACGAAATTGTTAAACAAACACAGACGTTGTTTTTGGTGTGAACAGATTTTTTTAGGTGGTCTTCATTAATTTTGCTGGTGTTAATGCTGCAGTCTGTAACGTTTGCCTCTCTATCGCCATCTCTGTTTGAAACATAAAATTGCAGGTTACTTTACATACTTTATGTATGTATTAAGTCAAACATTTCTGTTTTACTTATTTCGTTCTGTTTGTACAATAGGGAGTTTTTGCATGTGACAAAACATAATTATTTGATCACTGAACTCTAAAGAACATGGATTTTTCTCCAGCACATCACAGTTCCACTTTTAAAACATGGATTAAACCTCCACAAACCTGGATTTATTTTGTTTGTTTGTTTTTAAGAAGACAGATCTGAGCCTGCAAAAAACTCCTGCAGATAAAACCTGAGCGTGAGACTCGTCATGGAATGGAAGGATGATGGAGTAAGTGTTTGTTTCATTATGGTGTTCGTCTTTGTGCTCATGGTCCGTTTGTGAATCTCCAATGATGTTTCTCAGTGTCTCATTGACACAGTGTAAAGTAAATGACTTTATAAACGACGCCCCCCTTTAATTCATGCGATTTTAGAGTGTATGTATCTGTTCTGACTGCTGTTATGACACCTTGTTCTCCAGACTCATTGTAACTCCTGCTGTCTGTTTGTAATTGCTGTATGGATGTGAAAATAATAGCACAAGTAAAGCTGTTTGATTTTACCAAGAACTTAGACATATAAAAAGGCAATGTGGCTTTCTCAATTCATTAATCTCACAGTTAAAGCATTCCAAGTGACTATCGTTGCTGTTATGTTGATAAATATTTAAAACTATGTATTGCACATAACATACAATAATCATGATATGTAATGTGTATGTATCTAAATATCACATCTTCTGTTCTATGTAACAGCTAATACATTTTTGCTTTTGCTAATAAATGGGATTTTTGTATCACTTTGGGTCCCTCGATCTTGCTGCCTATAGTACTACCTACAGAGACAGCCTACGAAGGTAACATCCCACACTGACACCTTATAAGTGTCTGATTTGGAAAGTTAACAACTGCACTCCACACAAGTAGCCCAACACACGAAAACCAAAAGGAACCTTTACATTTTTAAACATGCAAGGAGCCTGTCTTTTATGGATTATTTAAAACTAAGAAAAGATTTAGGAAGAAACATTGTACAAATAAAGATGATTTTACATTTATTCATTTGACAGACGCTTTTATCCAAAGCGACTTACAGTAAATTCAAGGTACATTTTTATCAGTGCTTGTATTCCTTGGGATCGAACCTACAACCTTTGCGCTGCTAACGTAATGCTCTACCAGTTGAGCTACAGGAAATTTTAGATGTTTAACTGATGTTTGGAGTATTGGGATCATTAGACAAGGGCTTATAAACTCATTTTTGTGAAAACCTCAAATTAGACCAAAATTGACACGTTCACTGGTTTTGCCTGAAGGTTGTAATTAGCCTGTGCATGTTCTGTCTCATTTTGCCAGCACGGGTCACATGAATCACACCTAATGCTTTAAATGTGATTACCGTACATGCAATATACTCAGTTAGGTGTGTATTCTGGTAAGCAAACCCTTGACTTTAGTACTACAGCATCAATTGTGAGCTGAAACCAATAAACATTGAGTAGATGTTTGTGTTATGAAGACAGATTATAACTTTAAAGAAAAGCTAAGATCTCAGTTAGGTATAATGAGTGTGAAATGTCAGTTATCTGCAGGGAAGCTCTTCTGTCTAATCAGAGACGATCAGTGTTTCAAAACACACATACAGAGAGAGAGAGCGAGAGAGAGAGAGAGAGAGAGAGAGAGAGAGACAGAGAGAGAGAGCCCCAGTCCCTGTGGGGTGAGGTGAGAGTGTGTAAACAACACGATGTCTGGATGTGAAGTTTAAATGACATGATCCACTTCTGAGACACGCTACGCTTCATTGCCAGTAACGGAGGACAAATTAGCAATCTCACACGTTTAAGACGATATCAAAGGTTCATCGCCCCCCGTAGGCTTTTATAATTACTTTTCTGAGGCCCTCGTTAAAATTGCACACCATATCTGCACTTTCATTAATGGGAAAATCTCTGTTAAACAATATAATTAACTCATAATATAAAGTATAATTGCTCTCGGTGACTTTACAGATGCTCAGTGGAGAAAACGAAACACAAGCAGGTGAAACGGGTACTACAGTTTTTTACTGTACCATTCATTACCAAAACTGACCTTATTTACTGTATTAATAATTTGCATATTGCAGAAAAAACTTGTTCTGAAACGAATTTCCTTGTCTGCTAACATAACCTTTCTCAAAAAAAGTTCTTGCAGTAACATTAGTAGAATATATCATAAACATTATTTTTAAGTTTTTGGCTGAATGTTACAGTATGTTCTAAGAACTTTCAAAATAACATTTGTAACATTTTTGGAACTTAATGGAAATGTTAGGGAAACGCTCTTACAGTTTAAAATTGTTAGCTGGGACACCTCTGGGTAGCCTAGTTTCAGATCCTAAGGACTAAGCAATGACCTGGAAAGTAGATTCAGACCCCCCCATAAGGAATGCATTGAACCTCAGGACTGCCCCTTTACTGAGTTATTGTGGATGAAAAGAAGGGTCTGTTAAACAGCCAATAACCAAACATCAAGGAGAGGTCAGTAAAGCCTCGGCAGCTACCGGGGGGTGTCTGTGTATCCTCAAATTAGAGACATCACAATCAGAATGTCATTTCTGACAGAGATACTCATCCAGACACGAGGACCAAAAACACACAGCTGATGACTGACAGGTGAGAAGAGGTAAAGCGTCTGTTATCCACACAAACTATCTACAGACATTTCTGCATATAAATAACTTAATAAGATGTCACACATTGCTTGATGAGACTAAACAAATAAACAAACAACCCAGCTAACAGGGAACGTTCCCTGAATGTTGGCTAACGATCTCACAGAGTTGTCAGACAAGTTTTTGCAATAACATTAGTAGAAGTATACACACACACACTAATGTTACTGCCAAAACTATATACACACACATATATAATATATAATGTTATATGTCATATATCAAAAATCTTATTCTTAGGTAGTTGGAACATTTTTAAAACATTACAGAATTAAAAGATTTTGGAAAAGACATTTTACAACTGCAAGTACTTGAGAAAAGCACTTTGTTTTCATGGATTAAACTGTAAAAAATCACACACACACCGGCTTGTAGAATCAACAGAGTGTGTTGCTGTTATCAGATAAGCAGAGGTGAAGGTAATGTGTGTGCGTAATGGCATTATGATGGCATTTCCGGACCACTTTGATAAGTCCAGTTTTGTTATCTCATCCCGACAGATTTGAGACTGCAGCAGGAAACCTGTTTATACACAAACATCTCAACAGGGTATTGATCTCTACTAGCTTTAGCTAAATATGATATCAATCACCATTTTCATGCTAGAAACTAACAAAGGGATCATTTCCATTTTTAACACATTTTTCCCTGTGAGAGACATTTATAATGTCAATGAAGGTTTAGGTTAAAGTATTATAGACCATTTGTAGCTTTTCTAAGGCTCGGACCCTCAGAATAATAAAACTGGCTCGTTTTTGCAGCTGTGCCTTTAAGATCTCAATGTAAAACCCTCTTTACAGGTGCAGTAAGTTCAGGATAATGTGACAGTGGTTTTGCGTTAAAAGCAGCCCCTGCAAAGCAAACAGGTCGCAGAACAGCTCAGACTGAGATCAATGTAAACGATCATGTGTACATGTTAAAATTAAGACTCGTTTTTAAATGTTGGGATTTCTCAGGATAAACAGGGAAACGCGTGATACAGGAAATTACAGACAGCACAAGGTTTGTTAAACTTTCATACTTTATATTTCTACGAGTGTGTTTCTGTACGTGATGAACTCTTTAAATGTCTTTCATTTAGTGTGATTCTACATATACACCGCCCAGCTAAAACAATAGGTTGTAAGAACGTTTCCGTAACGTTTCCATACGCGTTAAAGTTATTGCTTGGTTTTCAAACCTTTTTTTATTCTGCAACCTTTATTAAAGGTTCCACCCGCAACTTATGAATAACGTTTTTTGATATATAAAAACGTTCTACTAATGTTACTGCAAGAGCGTTTGATGAATTTGAGTGAACTTTTAAASAACGTTTGGCAATGTTGTGAGTACGTTCCCCGTTAGCAGGGTCGCTGGAAAGGGAGCGCGTTGTGAGAACGTTGTGAGAACATTGTGAGAACGTTCCCCGTTATCAGGGTCGCTGGAAAGGGAGCGCGTGTAGTCGCTTTAGGTGGTTCGCAGAGGACAATAAGCAGAAGATCAGCTGATGTGTGTCTGACATGAGTTCAGCTGATCTCACCTACAGATCTGAGATCAGTTTATAGGCACTGCGCTCAGACACGCAGGTGGACGGACATGCGGCTTATGAAGCTTTGAGTGAGATCTGCTGTGACAGTATACAGGCTGTAAATGACAAACCAGCTCTAAAGCAATAAACCCTCAAACTGTAGCAGTTTCATACCCAAACCTGCTCAGTTCAGCATCATATACAGTAACTCAGTATTGTAAGGACTAACTTAAGATGCTTTAAATATGATTTTATGAATATTATTAATATTACTATACAATTGTACAAACAATTTTCTCAGGGGTGGAGCAACCATTAGATAAGTCAGGCAAACATTATGAGTCTTGAAAATGAATATAGTTTAATTTTAATACCCCTCATCAATCAAGTGTTTATATTTCGGCCTGTTATTTATTCCACATATCTGCTGCTATATAAATGTGACCATATTTTCTAACGTATAAATGCATTTCATCAGTTTAAAGAAAGAAACGATTAATTAACAAAATAACACTTTATAATAAACTCCACATCATTCATAACTTCAGCCAACAAATTGATATTATGAAAACCCTCATTATTAATGTACATAAAAATACATTAACACTAACCCTAAGCTTGTCATATGATTATAAAGTTTTACCAAAAAGTTAAGGGAATGCTTTTAAACCCACTTTATGCACTTGAGAATATTTACGTCTCATTTTTGAGGAAGTCAAATTCAGTAACAAGTCCCCACACACACCCCGAAATCCAATCTCGCTTACAAACACACACAAAGACGCACAAAGCAGCTGTCACTTCTCATTTGGAGGGCGTTTTCCAGCTGAGTTGGTGTGATAGGGCTGGCTGACTCCACCAGTGACAGTGTGTGATGATGTGGACACAGGCTGCAGGCGAGAGAGAGAGAGACAGAGAGAGAGAGAGAGAAAGAGAGAGAGACAGAGAGAGAG
>JAZGTK010006661.1:0-20494 GCA_036877625.1 Ambastaia sidthimunki | reverse complement strand
AGGGCCCCCCAAATGCTGTGTGAGCCAATGATATTGTATTTAAATTTAAAAGGGTGTGTTACATGTTTTGATCAACATATGTGTGTTTTAACAAAATCACAATCGATGAACATCTTGCAGGCTCTAATGTTGATTGTTTATTTATGTACACGGTGGATATAAAACAAGGATGTGTCTGTGTGTGTCGTGTGTGTGTGAGATTAAACTGGTTGCTCTGAATCATCTGTGGGATTCACAAACAGCAGTTTGATGCTTAACCTCCATCATTTTTAATTGTTGGTAAATTTGTTTTTAATTGTTAGTTGCATGTGAACACAAACTGACATCTTCATTCATTGCGCCACAGTTTTCAGTGTCTGTCAGAATGCTGATGTTTTAGAACAGTTTTGTTATAGAGATGCAGGTTCATGAACTGCTGTGTCAATACGAGGTCATCTGTGCCTGTTTCCTGCCGTGTGGCTAAATGAACTCCAAAGGTGGGCCACCATGACTGTGTGAAATCTGCATCTGCACCTGGGTCCCAGCAGGCCCCTGTGGACCCCAGCTTACGAGGAGATCAGTGTTTATAAGGTGGGCGGTTCAGCCGCGGTGGTCTTAGTCCAGCGACAGAAGTGTTTCTCTGTATTTGCATTGTGGACTTGTGTGCGTTTACACAGCTCTGTAACCCTGAAAGCAGTTTGACTCCTGCTGTCCTCTCGCTTTTGTTTGAACTGCCCCAGCGTTTTTCTGCCCTGAAACTCTTCAAAGGGTCTTTTGATTTGCCCTGATAGACTGCAGTGAGTTTGTTTACACTGAGTTTAAAGTCTGAGAGAGAGAAAACATTATTTTTAATGAAGTATATTCTGTATTTTTATTAACATCAATACAAATCAATAATTTAATATAGTTAAAATGATTGGCATTATAATTGTGCTATCAATAATATGAAAAGAGTATATTTTTATATTCTTGTGTGAGTTAATAATGAGAATGGTACAAATCAAGTAAAGAATGAGTATTCTCATTGAACTGTGTCTTTGAGATGTGTGTCTGATGTGTGTCGGCAGACCTGCTCGTGTGTGTCCATAGTGCTTACAACCCTTATTTACTTTCCACAGGGAGTAAAACTTTAGTGTTCGTGTTTGCCGTTTCAAAGTGACTCTGGTTCTAACTTGTTAGGTCTGTCATGAAAGTTTTTCAACACGCAGGGCAGTAAAACCTCTCTGTTGGTGAAGGTAAAGCACCAATGATGCGGCTGATCTCTTTCATCACAGAAAAAACACCTCATGCCTCAGTCTCCAGCAGACAGCTGATGGCCATTAAATCTACAGCTTCATTTTTTACACCAGTTTTTCCATAAACGTGGCTTAATAATTTATAAATGATTTTATCACCGTTGTTTAGAAGGCCAAGCGTGCTGATCAGAAGTGTGCAGTATGAAACAACAAGCAGATCATTGTTTCATTAATGCTTTTTAAAATCACTCGTCTTTACTTTAACTCTCTTAATGCTTAAACCCAGTTTGCCTGTTTCAAATCCTGTTAATAAGCAAGTCTAACTAAACAAATCCTGGCTGTGTGAATCTGGTAAAGTCTGATTGTTGAAATCTTTAAACTAGAGTGAAATGTGTAACGTTGTGTATAATCTGTGTTGATTCAGACTGCAGTAGTGGGACGCAGGTTTATTGGGGAATGATGTGGGTGTTTGTTGGGTTATTTTGTGCAGAAGGTCATGGCTGATGTTTAAGTGTGTTTCATGAAGAAGAGACACTCGTGTACAGCTGTGTGCAGTTACTGTAGCGTGCGGGACTGTTTAGAAAACGAGTGGCGAATGTCACACCTCCATTCGAATGTGTTGCAAATTCTTGTTAATCTTCAAGTCAATCTACACAGGTGTGCAGGTCTAATTACCCCAAGCTTGATTAGTCATTGAGCACCATGCAGCTTGCCAACTGCAAACTGTAGCCTGACCTACTTTTTTAATGTGCTGTAAGAATATATAGTTTATCCTGTTATTCATGATGGCTCTTGTGAAGACAGAAAATGAGCTTTTACTGACCTTTATTGTCATAGGAAAGAGCACATCTGCTGTGTGTTGCCATAAGAACATTATAAAGCTTTATTTCACAGAATGAACAGGGATCTTTTGTACAGGGGCCCAGTGTTGTAGCCACCAGATTTCTGTGCACCATCTCTGTGAGTATTATCTGTCAAATACCCTGTGGAGTTTGTGCTTTTCTTCCCCTTTTGTGACTTCACAGCAGAATAAAATGTAATATATCACAAGGCAGTGGCCTATTGTACTTCCTGCCCAGACGCATCTGTTGTTGATGAATGTTGTGGATGGAAATCCATCACCGAGCCAGAGCTGAATGAATCTTCAGCATCATTCTGCCTGCATACAAGCTCCCGAACTCTCTCCGACATCAGAACGTTTGTTGTTCAACACAGAGGTCGGCCATCAGGGGTCAAAGGGCGACGCATCGAGAGTCAGAAAGAAGCCAAAGTTCCTGATAGGACGATTTGCAGTCAGTTCTGTTAGTCTCATTACGTCAGTTTCATTTAGATAAGATTTATACAGTAACAGGTAAATAAAGTAGTAGTTTTTCATTTGTAATGTTCAATAATTCTGACATTTTCAGACTGGTTTTGTTATTGAATTTTGGATATATTTGTTTCTTGGCATTATGCTTTTGGCAATATTTAAGTATGATTTACCCGTTGTGTCTTTATTAACATTATCATGGGAAGCAATTTTATTCGTTATATATGGCAAAGAATGTAGCCTTCTTTTCTTTAGGGAGGAAGTAAAATGAAATCAAAAGTAATGCTTCCATTATGCTAATTCCTAGAATAATTAGATTAGAGAGTTTTAGACTAGCACAGAAATTTCAATCAATTACTTCTCAAACAAAACAAAAATGGATCAGAAATGAAAATGGAGAGCAACTTAGCAACATTTTTTATACAACATAAATAAGACATGCTCAGTAGAACAGTTATTCAATTCTATACAGGTTATTCAATTCTAATTATAAAGATGTTTCTATAGTAGAAAGAAGCTAAAATTCCCATTACACCCTTACAGTGATGAAGGAAAGAGATTTAAAATCTGCCACAGAAACGTTGGAAAGTCGTTCTGTCTGAAATATAATGATGAGTGAATCAGGATTAAGACAGAAGTATAGATTATGTTAGTTTGTGTGTGCATTGAAGATTTTAGCTAGATTTTGGGTTCTGTCTCAAACACTCAACAGAAAACTAACAGTGACACCAAAAACAACAATAAGGTTATAAATAAAGTCAGCCTGTAAACTTCACCACATCATTTATTCATGCTGCAAAGCATGCTGGGAGCTGGCAAATCAGCAACACTGTTCAGTCTGACGTGACTTTTCTGATGCTTCTGTTGGGCTGGTTGGTAAAAACATAGCTGGTATGTTGCCTCAGAAGCTATAAGCATATTTGGTTATATCAACACAGATGTTCTCCTGCTAAACCTCATCAGACATCAGTGGATTATGAAATTAGAGAATTAAAACAGGAAACAAGAAGGGGCTGATGCATATTGGCAGATCCGAGCATTTAAACCATCACACACCCTTCTGTTGACATTATCCACATTGAGAAACTCAAACGTCTTTGTCTGTTCGCCCAGAGATTACATTTGAATAAAGTGCAAACTGTTAGACTTGATTAAAGTGTTAAAGCCTTTCATTTAACCCTCTGATACAGCTTTGCTGGGTGTTCTTGCTCGGCTATTGAGTTTGTTCATTTGCAGGCAGCAGTTTGAATTGATCCCTGAGTGTCAATAAGGGAACTTTCACTGGCTCTCAGCTCATGCTCAAAGCCCACTTTAATAAAGCTGCTCTTTCACAAACCATTAAAGCCATAAACAAACATACACAGGAACCTTCTGAATTCACTGTGCCTTATATTCAGCTGGAATTTCCAGAGTCAATGAGCTGTTTGTTTTTTATTCAAATTCTATCATTCTTAAGAGTCAGGTCTGTCCTCTGATGGAAACCTCTGAAATTGAATCATCGTAACTGTGTCTCTCTTGTATCTTGCTCTCCATCGTTTTAGTCTGTCCGCTGGGAAGTGTTTGTGGCAGAAGTGTCTGTTTTCTGGTGGTCTGTTGGACATGAATAGAAGGTTTGATTTTTGAGGACCCTGAATTAATGATCAACACGTTGCCCACAGCACTCACTGTTCAGTTAAGAGTTCTACAGGAAATGGAATCTACACATCTGAAGTATTTGAAGTAATTGTTCTCAAACACTGCAGTTGTATCAGCCGGTTGATTAGTAATTAGTCACTTGGTAACCATAACAGTGATTGCATCTGCTTCCTCTTAATCTCTATTAGAGATGGGTTACAACAGTTGAGTAGTCATCAGACATCCAGCTACTTCATTAGTGAGGTCCATCACTTTATCTGAAGTGTCTCTCTGTCTGTATCTGTCTTTGTTTCTTTCTCTGTATGTCTCTCTCTCTCTCACTTTCTCTCTCTTTTGTTTTTATTTATATAGTGTGTGTGTGTAGATACATTTAAATACTACTTTAAAAATGTATTCGATAGTGTCAATTGAATTAAAACCAGGTTTTCTTTGTGAAATTGATTGACAACCCATGACTAATATTTTGTGGATATGTACATTTGCATGTCCCTTATAAACTGTCTTATTGTGGAAGTTGTTGATTTAGTTGCCTGGTTTTGCATAAAACAAAATGGCTGTACCCTAAACTGCATTTCTCTGGTACTGCACTGGTGCTCTGCACAAAGACAATAACATATAATCTCATCTAAAAACCAGAACAGAATCTCAGTCCTGTGTTAACTGTAAGTGTGGCTGACAGAATCACTCTCCACAAGCTCTTCTACAGGGCTCAGAGATCAGAACTTGGTTTGAGATTTGTTTCCGTTTAGACTGTGCATTCTTTATTCTACAGCTTTTAACAGCCCTGTGCTTGTGTGCTGTTGCTAATGAACCGTAGCAGAAGGTGACAAAAGAAATGCGACAGGAAGAAAATGCGACTGAATCTTTCTGGTGATTCTGTAGCGTCATGTGGCTTTATCGCATTCTGGAGTCTTATTGCATGTCTTGGATTTGAAGGTTTTATTTTTATTGAAATGCATCAGATGTGTTTAATAGGGGAAAGTTGTGTGGCAGAGAAAGATGCTGCGTGTGTGTGTTTTTAACATGTATTGATTTTGACAGTTGCAGTTTTTACCGTTTGCTGACACAGTGCTCATATTGTTATGACCTTTCACCTGATCATACAGACACTGTGGGGCCGTCCTGGATCTGCTGGACACATTAACTCCTCCCCTCTTCCTCTCTCGCTCATTCATCCTCTTTCCCATCTGCATTCCTGGTATTTTCCTGTCCCCGGAGCCGCAGGCTGATCTGATGACCTCAGAGGTGGGCCTGCTATCTGTTTGCCAATGTAAAGATTGTTTTTCAACTCTTGAAATTTTACCCTGGTAGATCAGTGTAGCCGGTGGGTCCAGTGTCAGGGTGAAGGGGTCAGGAGGATGTAGCCTGGCACCCTGGTGAGGCTTTAGGAGAAGCCCAGAGGAGTCCTGTGTCAAGAACCAGACAGGAGTTTAACTCCAAAGCCCCTTTATGTTTCTCCACAACATGTAACCTTTACATTATCTGCTTTTACAGATAATCAATAGACACTAGCAGGATCTTTTATTGTGGCTATTATAATTTTATGTGGTGTTTGAATTGCTTATTCAAATCTTGTGAGATGTCGTCTCTTTCTGACAGTTCTTAGGGTCAAAACTGTTTCTGTCATGACTGTGTTAAGCTCCTCTATGCAGAGTTTACACTGCAGACTGGACAAATAATTCAAGAAATCAATCAAACTCTCCTACAGGGACAATATTCCCCGTCTCTTATCAGCTGCACAAAAGTGGGTCTCCGTGCTGTGACTTCATGCTTACTAACAACATTATACAAAATATCATGAGTCTGAAAGCACAGCAGTGCAGAGAAATGAATCCTCATTCTCGTGTTTCTGCTACAGACAGTCACGCTGCACTGGGATCATATACATAAAAAGCTCTTATATGCCGTTTTTCCCCTTTGGGTTGTTTGTTGATTACTGTGTATTTGTGCGGTTGTTTTGTCAGGATTGTAGCACCAGTACAGTACAGATTACTTTTACACACGTGTTTGTTACCAACAAATGTTATTTATTTTAGCCTAAGATTGAACAAAGTTCAAACATTTTGTGAAATGTTTCATTGATGAATGTAGTGGCACTTGTAGTGGCTCAGGTGACCGTCCTCTTTTTCTTTATATTTTCTCACTCTAGCTGTAGTGAATAATAAACAAACCTTTTCAAAGCAGATCTTACCTCTTCAGCCTCTTCAGAAAGACCCTCTTGAGTTTGTTTAAAGAAAGAGACAGAGAAGCTGAGCTGACTGATGTTTCACATCTCTGGCTAAGAAACACAAACTCTAATGACATTAGTCACGGCAAATCTCCAGGCAGACCCTTGAGAAGCCCTCCTCTCTCTCTCTCTCTCTCTGTGCCTGTTCTGTACTGTTAACCAGAACTCACGGGTCATGAAAGCTTTCACTGTTTCTACTGAATCACTGTTGTTCTTGTTATCCAGTCACCTTTAACTCACTGATTTGAGAAGAAAAAGTAATCAATCAATAATTAGGTCAGAACGGAAGACTGAGACTGAGTTAAGAGGCTAATCTTTAATGGTACAAAGAGAAAATCTTTATAATAAATGTGTCTTTTTCAGGAGGTCAGCTCAAGTGTTTCCTGTAAATGTAGCTTGACAGAAAGTAACGTGTAATAGCATGACCGCTATAGCCAAACCTGTTTTAGCTGCTTTTATCAGCCAGTAAACATTATTCTTGAATCAGATTCTTTGATTGTGTTTGAAATGATATACATACTGCTCTATATTTAAGCAGTATATACTATCTTCTATAGGCACAGAACACAAAAATGCAAAACAGCAAGCAGTTATAGGCCAGTGTTTTACATTAGAGATCATAAGAGAAGCATGACTCACTGCTGGTGTTAAAACGGTGTGATGCTTGTGTCTGAAGCAGCATGTTTTTTTGCAGAGAGGTTGTGAGGAGAGTGTTTGTGTCTGTTGTTCTAGGTAGTGTCTTCAGTGAGCAGAAAGAACAGGAAAGAAGTGTGAAAGTGAGTCAGTCAGTCAATGAACAGACTCTTTCATTGTTGAGTAACTTCTGTTTGTTCACAATGTCATTCTGGTTCCAGTCAAATAGCAGAATGAATGTTCTGGCAAACCAAACAATAAAAGCCATTCACTAGTTATTTTTATTTTTTCGTAGTCTCGTCTGTTTCAGTATAAATCCTGAGACTCGCGCATGCCCTGCAGAGCCTGTGCTGTTATTCCTTTAATAACACGGCCTGGCGTTTAGCAAACATGTTCTGAAAGGCTGGTTTGTAAAAGAAATGGGACACCTTCTCCCTCATCTCTGGAGAATCTAATTAAACAAAACTAGTTCCCAACTTGTTCTAAATGACTTCAGAAAAACCCATTCATTATTTCTGCCCTCCAGTCCTGTTAGAAATACACTCAAACATTATATTTATCAATCAAATAGGTTATTAAATGGCTTAAGCATTGTTGAGAAATGCGTCCGAGCCCGTGAGGTTTGGGTTGGTTTCTGTCGCATCATGAGAGTCATGTGGGAACTGGACACAGAGGCTGATACATAAGACCAGAATAAATATGTTTGAGTCTGTTAGGCAGACCTTGTTTTTTATTCATGTATTAATTGTGATCTCAAGATTTCTGGACTAACATTTTCTGTAGTTCATATCAACTTTACCCAGAGTGCAACGATTCGATTAACTAATCCTTTCTTCACTTTATCTGATGGAAGTTTAAACCCATTGATCAGTGGCCGGCTGCAAACCCAGACTTTCCCCCTGCTGCCATGGCAACAGTATAGACCAGCTGACACAGTGGGCCCTGCTGTACCCTCGTTGATTTCCTGTTGCTTTTGTTTTGTAGAGAAGTGTGAATAACCGGAGTTGAAAACCTATTAGGAAAGTTAGTTTATATGTTCTGACAGAGACAAATGGCTTGAGAGAAAAAGAAAACGGTAGACAGTGAGATAATCTCATAGACGTTTGAAAACGAGCTCTGCTGACTGCCAGGTTGGGCCTCCTAGATTAGAATTAGACTAGACAATGAGATGAGACTGAGCTACTGGTGCTGGAGTTTTGAGTGACTGCAGGAAAGCTATAAAGATGCCCACCTGTGTGTGTGTGTGTGTGTGTGTGTGTGTGTGTGTGTGTGTGTGTGTGTGTGTGTGTGTGTGTGCTAACTAAATTGTAGGAGGTAAATTTGTTAAGTTTTAAATGTGGAGGTTATTGTTTTTTATTTCATTTCTTTACAGTGATGTCATTAAAGGTATTATGGTAATATTCTGCTCTGCATATTAACTGAAGTCAGACTCCAGTATATGAGGGAATAATACCTGCAGATTTCATGATCGGTTGCTCTCGTTTAAGAGTGTCATTAAGAATGTCTATGAGAATGATTATAAATGCCTCGTCTGATTTTACCTCATTACCTCGTTTAAATGTCATAACCTTTAACACTGATTATCCCCCTCATTGAAATACTGCCACAAAGTAAAGCTTTCTCTCTGCGTTTAAAGTGCATTTAAAAGTTGTACGCTCTTCCATTTTCTGTTTTTGGGCCTTTTAAATTCACACTGTGTTTCTGATTTGCTGCAGAGCTGTTGGCTGAATGAATTCAAATTTAAAACCAAATGTTTTTTTGAAGCATATCAAAAGTCTTTTAATTAACAACTTCCACGGTTTTCATCCTGTGCATGTTTTGGCACAAAATGTATTTACCCCACTGAGAAGTTTTTTTTGTGTATCAGCGAAAGCTTTTGGTGCTGTACGCAATTAATTTGTTGAATCGTGATATATTGTTTTAGGATTCTATCGTGTTGTAAAACGTACATACAAAAACAGTTTTAAATCATTAATCAAAAATTACATAGTGGATTTTATTAGTTCCTTTTTGCTTATTTAAATGTGTAACTTTTTGCAACTTCAGTTTAAAGGTCACCTTGAAGTTTGGGGTATATTAGGCAAGTAAACTGGAAGGTACCATTTGATATCAGAGGGGGAATAATGGTATGTCTTTGTCCTGCTCTTCACAACTAAGAGATACATGACTTCCTGTTTGAAAAAAACACTCTGAGCTCATGTTTACACTGAGAGTGACCTGACGTGAAAAGCTAGTCTGGATGCTGTTGTGTGTTCTGTGAGGTGCTCAGCCTGGACTAATGATGATCAGCAGATTATGAGATTAGGATGATGGGCAAGATTAATCGAGGGATTAAACTGATAGTAGCTAATGTTATAAACCGCTGGAGTGTAGATTAATCTGCTATAGTCACCGTATACATGATATCTGAGCTATGAATGAATTGAATATACATTTAAACTGCTTAAATCTGCTTAATGTTTATTTCTGTCTTGCATTTCTTTAGCTTTTACTAACTTGGTTTTGTTTTCATGGCATCTTTAAGAAGTACCAGAATAACTCACATAATTATAATGATAATAATTTTCGTATTACAACAGTTACGGCTGTCTTTCTTAATAAACAGTGTAAAACAAACACATGCTCCATTATTCTCAAAATAATGTGCGTATGAATGATTGATTCAGATGTAAGTTTTTCTCTGCAGCTGTGTTTATTTTTGTCATTTGGTTTATTGATGTTCACACACTCATAATTAGATAATTCTCTCATAATTAGATTAGCACATAAAAATCAGTTCAGCTAGAACAAACAGGGTGTTTAAAGTGAAGCACATGTTCTGTCACTAATCTGAGCTCTGAGACAGTTTCGGCACAGATATTCTCTGTGATGAGGTTAGACGGTGTGTTATGATTTTATCTGCTTATGTTATGTTGAAAAGCAGTAGCTTAACTCTTATAAAATATCAGGTTTAGGTGGCAGTAATTGTAGCTTTATTTTTCTGCATTTATTTTTTCTTTTATACAGTATGAAAGCAAACACTTTAACTAACAAATACATGGATACGATACAGAAATAAAAGGAATTTTATAAATTGTTAAAAAAAAATTGTAAATCACATTTAAAAAAAAAAAAAAACTTTTTAGGATGTTTTCTTTTAATCTGTCAGTTATTCTTTATCTGTTTGGCAAATCGAGTTGCCATGTGATAGTTCATAAGCTGAGCCACCAATCATCAAGTCAAAAATCAAGTCTTTTAAAGTGCCACTCCGTGTTTTGTATAGATAGTGTAGCTGGATTCTGGAAAAAAAACTTTACAATTTGGGAATTATTTTTCAAATATTTGTCAAGTTGACATTCAGTCCATGAGTGAGCAGTTAACAGATTCTGCTTTTTCTTGTAACATTGTTTTCTGCCATGTATTGATTTTTTTTTTCACTCGTCTCCTTTGGCAACATACATTTTTGCTTCTCTATACGTCTCTCTCTCTTTCTCTCTTTCTCTCTTTCTCTCTTTCTCTCTTTCTCTCTTTCTCTCTTTCTTTCTTTCTTTCTTCCCTCCCTCCCTCCCTCCCTCCCTCCCTCTCTATCTCTCTTTTTATCTCTCCCTCTCTTTCTCTCTCCCTCCCTCCCTCCCTTCCTTCCTTCCTTCCTTCCCTCCCTCTCTATCTCTCTTTTTTATCTCTCCCTCTCTTTCTCTCTCTCCAGTCCAGCTGTCCAGTTACTCTTTCTCCTGGCTTGAGGAGCGTGACCTTTGACCCACAGAGTTCAGCTTCAGTACATACGGTTTCATTCCTTCATTTGAGTTTGAGTTTATTTTGTTTTGGCACAGGACTGTTGTGCTGTTTCACACACATGCAGCCTCAGACGTTTGGCTGTTCACTCAGGTAAAACAACCTCACGACACAAGCAGATGTTCATGCATTTTAATCTGAAATTGTAGCTTTTGTTTGTCTGGCACCATTTCCAGAATTACAGCTTGTGTGAGAAATGTGTGTGAGAGGCAGAAATATCAGGAGTAAGTTGAGGCTTTTGACCGTGTTTCTCATGGACAGACTCTGTTTCACTTTCTTCCTGTAATTGTTGGGGCTGGTGGTCCGGCAGTGTTGTCATTATGGCAGGAATAAGAAGTGAAGAGAGGCCTTCTGTTTATTTCTCCTCACAGCATCAGGCTGATCTGAGAGTGTCTGTCTGCTGGTCTGAGACACAGTTGCTTTACTGTCTCCAACTGATGAATGTATAAAGACGGCATCTGATTATATAATCTCTCTTATAACTTAATAGGAACTTCATAAAAATTAAAAATTTATGCATTTGTTCAGTGTCAGAAAATTTGGCATTTTTTCATATACATGTATCACTTGAAATAATTGAATAGTATTAAAAATGGAATGAATGTCTGTGTGTGTATACACACAAACCTATTTATTTTTAATTTGTATTTTAATTCCATTAAGCTAATTAGATATAAACAGAACAGAAGAAATTAAAAATGTGTTCATTCATAATACACACACACATATTTAAATCTGTTGGAAAGGCTGTGAGAACGGTGTGTGTCATTTGAGTTCTGAATTTGGACAGCATTTCTGTTGTAGCTGATAGTTTCTGTTAAAATCTCTGTTTAGTCACTGGCTGGTACACAACTGCTCTGTTTGCAGTTAACATTATTACTGCCAGTAACTGTTTTATCTTTTTCTTCTTTTTCTGTGGACACTGTTCTTACAGAAAGAAAATATGTCCAAATGAAAAATGTAAAATAGAAATGAAGAAACATTTAGCAGTCAAGGACTTTGAAACAAGAAAACATTATTATTTATGTGACAACAATAGAAAAGACGCTCTACTTCCTTCTGTCTGTAAATTAGATTCAAGATTCAAGACTATGAAAGATTCAAGATTAGTAAATAAATAAAGGAAGGAGAGTAAATTTATGATTTTGTTTGTTCTGTTCTTCCTGCAGAAGAGTATTTGTGATTGTACGAGTCAGAGGTTCTGAGACTGACCTGAGACTGCAGGTGAAAATGGTCACATTAGCAGAGAGGCTGTTTGTAATGAGATACTGTATGAGAGGTCAAAGGTGAAAAATGAGTGTTACATTGTTGAAGGGATGGAAAGAAAGGTGTGTGTGTGAAGCTGCATGTTGAGAATGTAGATGTTTTCTTACCCTGTTTTTGACAGACTGTGTTTCCTCTTAAAAGCTCTGCATATTCACCCATCCCTGCAGAAACACAAGTCTGACAAAACGGCACAGAACCATCAGAATGGGCAGTAAGTGGCAGGTTATGGTGACTCCAGGAATCAGCTCTTCACAGGTTTGTGCTGCACCAGATGAGTGCTGGTAATCAAACCTGGCCCAGAATGCGTTATGAGTCTGGGAACAGTCCTGTGTTTTCTTTGCACCGTTTGACCCGACCCCCTGGGTGCTAGACAGTGTTGTTTCAGTGTTACCCCAATGACTTTAATATTGTTTTTCTCTCACTTTTTGCTGTTTTCCAGCTGTGGCCAAAATCTTTTGAGAAAAATGTGGTTGTGTCTGTGTTATTTTTCTGCTCGTTCACACTGAAATGCTTCAGAAGACAGTCTGGCGCTTTAAATACAGTCTCACCTTTTCTGTGTTCTCAGATTTTTGTTTAAAATTTTGAACATGTTTTGCTTTAGATCAATGTTTGTAATGTTTTGATTAATCTTAGAACTGGTTGGCTTGCTAGATGAGACATCTCTCTGTATTCCCAGCACATAACACTGAGTGAGATTAGTTTATTTAACATTGTTGTCGCTCTGAAACTAGCAATGGGTGACGAGACGTCTAATATCTGACATTTGCGGTTCTGAGGATCTGATTGGCACTTGATTAGAGCCTAATTCATATCATTATCTCCTCCAGTGGAATTAGCTGGTAGAAAATTGTGTGTTAAATCACAGGGGCTGGAACAGAAGAAATTAGCACAGAACTGGAATTGAAACTGGAGTGAGGCTACATGACCCAATCGTGAGGTTGACGCTTGGCCCAAAATGACACAACGCTACAGAGTTTTTGCCAGGTCTTTTAGTAATCTGTTGTCATGACATGGCATCCCTGTCTGTACAGTTCATATAGGGCAAAGTGCAGTTTTTTAATTCTTTGTTTCAACCTCCAAATGTAAATCTTTGTTCTGCTCTTACACACTCCTACCTTCAAGCTTTCCTGTCTATAATTATCTTCTTTCTTCTCCACTCATGCTGGTCTTCATTAAAAATGAACCCAGATGCAGAATGAATGTCTTAGCACACACAGTCAGGCATCCTTCAGCAACAGACTGTATGTGGATAGATGAGACATCAGCTGTAATATTTAGGAAGACAGAGGAGAGTTGGAAAGGCTGGTGGACAGCAGCAGATGTTTGGCTGTGTGGAAGGGGACTGTGTAAATGACAGAGGGCATTGGGGCTTTTGAAGAGGAGTGAAATATTACACTGGGTAGCATTTATGGAGGAGTACAGCAGGCTGAAAGTGCTGTTTTCAGAGTTCTGGCAGCTGTCTTGAAGGCATGAGCCGGGGCCAGCAAATTTCTTTAATGGCCTGTCCATTAGTGTTTATACTGAAGCATTATGAACTTTAGGGGACTGTGTGGATGTGATTTCAGTGGGTTTTATGCCATAACCTCCTTTATGATGTCACGGTTTGATTTACATAATGAGTCACACAGCTGGCAATGAGGTTCCATCCACTGCCACTGGCCGAGATTGAGCTCTCAGAGACATCCTGCCGTCTTGAACCGCATTCGCCGGGCTTTAATTGACAATGGCAGCCAAAAAAAGAAATAAATGTGTTGCTTAAGTGTTTTTGTTAAAACAATTAATTGTACAGGTTGTTCTGGAAAGACACAAATAGCTCCGTATATCTCTTGATGACACACCGTCTGCACAGAGGTGAAAAAACGGCACACTTAGCTAATGACGATCACAGGCTGCCCTTGGAAGTTGGCTTGTGTCGCAGTCAGCAGGGAATTCTCCTTAAATTCTCCCCAGATTAGAGAATAAATTGACACCCAGCCTCGCATCTGGGTCACGCTTCTGGTGCGGCTCGGCTGAGACCCGCTTCTGCTGTTGTTAATTCATTTGTCATGAACAGAATCATAGCAGCCGCAGGGGAACATTTGGGAACAGTAAGTCCTGTATTCAGAGCTCTACACAAATCCCCTGGCTGGAAAGCAGAGTTATTGATTCCCACAAAGAATTACATTGTTTTGTGCTGCGTGTTGTTGTGTTTGACCAAAAGTGCAGGAATTGGCTGACTGGAGGTGACTGCTCACGGGTCGAGACCCGGGCCTCTGGGCTCATTATTCGAGCTGGATGGAGAATAAGCTTTCAGCTCTGCATTCTCATCTCGAAAGCCATTTTTTGTGAAAATTCGTCTCTGAATATACCTGCAGCACAGAGAGAGAAGGAGGTGGAGGGTTTGAGAGATTACGGTATTGAGCCACCAGATGATTCCAGTTTTTGTGCCCAAAGTGATTTCAGGTTGCCTGTCTTTAGAGACATGAACACAGGCGCATTTTGATACTTGCTTTGCAGTGAAATGCGGATGGCAGACTGTCACTCACGATGACGTCGCCGTCATCTGATATGACATCTGCTGCTTTGTGAGACGACCCAACTTCTTAAAGTTGTCTTCAAACAAATGGAGTGAAATTAAACCTGAGCTATGACGCAAGGCCACAGAAATCAGTGGAAGCCTCTCAATGTGTCTAATAGGATTTATTGGTTCTCCTGCAACTCCTCACTTGAGTTCTGTCCTCAGGAAGAAATATTGTTTTTATATCAGGAGTTCTGGTAGAACAATGTGTTAACAGTGCAAATGTATCAATCAAATGTATAACAAATGCATGTAAGTCATGTAAAGCATATGTATGTGTATACATATGTGTGTATGTATACACATACAGTACATACACATATAGTTTTACATATGCTGGAGGTGAGCTGGGACTCCAGCATTCACTTTTAACCTACCATCACTTCTACTTTTCACAAACTATATGAGTTAATTTACACATAATAATCAAATAAATCAAATATTCAGTAAAAGTAAATTAGAATCATGCTGAATTTAAACTTCTTCTCATTCCATATGATTTCAGTGCAATATCCTTAACGTTCAACAACCTAAACTTTTTGAATTGAATTGTGTTTTCAGTATTTCATGACATTAAATAACAGTCAGTAGTTTAGGATTGTGAAGGTCTCAGTTGATGTCTATGCCTCCAGCTTTCATCAGTACATCTGTCTCGTCTGAGTCAGTTTGCAGAGCTCCCGGTTGAGCTGCTAATTCTGTAATGTCTGATTCTCCCGTTGATTGTCTTCTGAAAGAACCTCCCTCTCAAACTCACTCACATCGTCAATGAAAACAGCACCAGAGGAGTGAAAAAACTGTGTGAAGAAAGTAAAGCTGCTGTTTGAGGACAGGTTAAAGTTCTCAGTCTAGTCTGAGACTTGTGTGGCGTGTGATTGAGAGGACAAGAGAATAAATCAGCATAAGATGTTTCTCTGACCAGCCTGAGACATGCAGAGGAACGAGAGCTCATGAGTAATCAGTCAGAGGACAGAAGAATCCACGTTCTCTGAAACACATCAGCTGTGAAGCTCGCCGGCAGCGTCAGGTCTGATAATAATGTGTCTTGACAGGCTGTGCGGCAAAATCAGTAGGTGAGAAAAGCCAGATTTGAATCTTGTGCTGATTGACTTTTATCACCTGATCTCCATCAGCTCTCTGGCCTGCAGCTGCAGATACTGCCTGACTGCTTTAAGAGCAGAGCTGGTGCAGGACAGGAACTGTGGCATAATTAGAGGGGAATCAATGCGGGTTCTCACCTCTGCGTGAGCTTTGACAGCCAGTCTGCATGTTGAGGTGATGTCAGTGCATGTTGTTGAGTTGCAGACGTTTGATAAATGACATCAGAGTGAGGAGAAATGTGAGCCATCTTTTAAGGGCACACTCTGTTTCTGTTGTTGTTTGTACATTAGTTTTGATATTTGGATGCAACAACACCATGCAAAAAAAAAACATTTTCCACTGCAGCTTTGTAGAAATGCAAGTCAGTCATGATTATTTTGATCAGTTGAGGCTGATATTGCTAACAGTGTTATGATGTGTTGGTTGATAGTTTGATGGGCTGATCAGTAAACAGACTAATGCATTATATTAGTACATGGGTTAGGACGTTTTGCATTTAACTTTCCTTAGAAGGTAAAATAATTAACACTTGCAATATTTTTATAGATGAAACACATATTCATAAGCTACTTAAGCACTGGCACAGAGAAACTAAGTAATACCCTCCTGCCGGTAACCAGATGTTCATTTGTGCATTTTGATGATCTAATCAACACAGTACATGAATTTGCTGTCTTTTATCTGTGCTGCAGTCTCCAGTAACACTTCTCATGCTGTACGTCTCATCTGTCAGAGACTGTGCTGTGCTTCACCATATTCACAGCCGGCTGAGTTTTAACACACATGAGATTTAATCATTTACATGTTGCAAAATATGCTGCGTTTACGATGATGCTGTTTGCTGAGCGACTCATAAATATGTTAATATTTGAGTCTTTCTGTTTAATGAACTTTGTTTACAGGCATCTGTTGTACAGCACAGTGTTATGGGGGATTCTGTATAAATGATTTAAAGGGTAATTCTGATGCTGATTGGTCACCGCATTCAAATCGTTATATGATACGTGAAATAAGCACCAGCTGTGATGAGAGAGAGGCTGTTTGGAGCAGCAGAACGGGACAAAATGTTGTTTATGCTGCAACATTAACGCTGAATCCTAACACAGTACATGAAATCATTGTTTAACAACAAAAGCGATCGTCCACAAACATCTGTTCACTGTGTAAATCACTGCCTGCACCCATACTGAAAACATGATTGTTCAAAACCTCATTGACCGTTTCATCAGGCAGAAGGACCGACAGAGTGACAGTCTTCTTATAACAGTGGTGCAGTCCTCCCACACCGCTCAGCTTGTCCGTTTCCTGCTGACGGCGTTTGATGTGGTAATTGTCAGACTGTCTGAGGAACGGATTCTGACTGTCTTCATCCTTCTGAACGCAGTTCTTTCTCAGAGCATCACAATCTTGATCTGTTGACTTGTTGTGTCTCAGACCACTAAAGATGATTGATTACGAGAGGAAGATCTTTCCTCCAGCTGCTGTCTTCCTTAGAAAAGTGTGACAAGCTCAAAAAATAACCTAATTCAGACTAAAGTTTAGTTGACTTGGAGTGTCTGACAGGGAAGCTGTGATGGAAAAGTGAGTGTTATGAGTTGAAGTAGTTTGTTTTTATCCAGTGCTGTTCACATTTACATCATCAATTCAGAGTGTGTGTGTGACTCATGAATCGGTCTCAGCGAGCTGTCAGTCTTCTGTCTAAAGAGAAGCTGTTTACATAAAGATCTTTAGATTAACATGCACTAATAAATCAAGCACAATAACACCAAGAGACCTTTATTAAGTCAATTGGGTTATTATTTGCTTTGAATAAATAATGTCTGCCAAATGAATAAATATAATGTAAATGTTCTCAATACAGTTCTCGCTGTACCATGAAGGCCAAAACCTCAGTATGAGCAGAGCTGTTTTTATTTGTCAGTGTTTGTGAATGAATGCATTTATGTTTAAGCACACAGCTGAGTTTGGTGTGTTTGTGTGTGTTACAGTGGACGGCTGCATACACAGAGCTGCGGGTCACCTGCTGTTCGAGGAGTGCCACACGTTAAACGGATGCGACACCGGCAAGGCCAAGATCACCTGCGGCTACGACCTCCCTGCCAAATGTAAGTTTCTCCCTGCTGTGTTTTCTTTTAAAGGAAACTGGATGGAGTCGTAAGAAGATGGACCGGACTGCTGGACTGCGCTGGAATGCGACAGAATGCGCCTTCATATGAATGCGCCTTTAAATGCGCCTTCATATGAATGCGCCTTTAAATGCGCCTTTAAACAATGAGCATGACTTACTGACCCAGATTAGTTAATTAACAGCCTGACGGGCAAGTGTTACTAGGTCGTGTGTTATGAACTTCCTGCGGCACAGAGCTGTTTGCTGCAATGCGTCCGCAGCACATGCATGTGATTAATGGAGTGGTGTTATTAGTGAGCTGATTATCATGATGATTTGCTGTGTATTTGGTTGCCTGACAGGCCAACTGTACCGCAACAGACATTGTTGAAACTGTTAGTTAGTAATTTGATTGATATTTCATTCTTGATTTGTTCCATTAGCTCATGCCGTTCTGTGACTCATGTGAATGATGAGGAACGTCACGCTTGGAGGACGCCTTCACATTGTGGCATCGTGGTGTTTAGAATGCGACGCATCAGGGAGGGTGTGTCCTGCGTCAGCCTGCTGTTGTGTAGATGTGTTTAGATCAGTAAAGATGTGTGTGTTGCTCCACCAATGACAGTCAATGATCTGATGAACCCTGTCAGAGATCTGATGAACTTGCCTGAGGGGGTGTGTTTGTTTTATCCTGGTCTGGGAGGTTCCTTAATTTGGACTAGTATGTGTTAAGCTGGTTGAGTCAGAGACATTAAATAAATGAGATGTGTATACACTTCTGGTCACTAGAGGTTTAGGGACACTAGACTGAAATGTTTCTGTAAAATTGTTGCAGTTGTAGTCTCTTTTTACAGCCAGGCTGGTTTTAGCGTTATTTCAGCAGGTACATGACCATCCATTCATAGCTTTTCATCAGTATAATTTTTAGAATATTTGCAAAAATGAATTATTTTTTCAGTGTCTGTTTTCTGTCAGTCAGATTGAGGGCAGCTAAAATATCTTCACAGCATCATTAGCTGAATGATGTAAATGAAGATCTCTGGCTTTCTCTTCTGTCTCTGATCTGATGTCTGAGCTGAAACTGTTGAGTTGGAAGAGCAGAATCTTTCAGACAGTGAGTTTTTATGAGTTTATTTAAAGCTCTGTTTCTGATGATGTGAATCATTAATGGGTTCAGCAGAAGATTGTACTGTACACACGGTCTGTAGCTCTTAAAGGATTCATCAATTAAACAAAAGAGCTACTTTTTGCATCCTGGAATCTTTCACTTTTTCTATTATTTCCCTGTCAAAACCTCCTGAATATCATAAAAGCTCCCCCCCTCACTCACTCACTCTCTCTCTGTCTCTCTCTCTCATTTCTCCCATCATTCATTTTTCTTGTGTTATGCGGTTACTCTTGTGTGACTAATTTCCTCCCACATACTCATTCTGAGACTGTCTGTGTATTTTAGTTTTCTTTCTTACTGTCAGAATATGTTTTGGACGGCTTTCAGTCAATAACTGCAGAAAGTGCATTTCAGTGCTTGTGTGTGAAATCACGCTTTACAAATAACTGCACCAAGCAAAGTTCCCACCGCATTAGCATAATTGATTCTGGAGAGCACAAATGCAGGATTTTGCTCACTACAGGAAAGATAATTACTCTCTTACTGACAATCAGTCACTCCAAATGTGTCAGATCAGAAACATGCAACAATCTCCCAGTTTGCATATTTGAGCTGCTCGTGTGTTTCCAGCGTCATCATGACGTTTGTTTGATAGCAGAGGAACACGGCACAAACAGAACATCACAGACCAGACAGGCTGGGATGGTTGCCATGGTTATGCATGCAACCTGCAGCAGATTAAAATGCATATTTATCATAGCGTGTTCTGATTGGACTCTCAGCATCAGTGATTTGTATGTTTGTGTTCAGGCATCTGCTGTGAGGTGGCTCGGCTGTGGACAGAGATGCAAATGGCACAGATGGTCCTTTTACCTTTTATATCTTGGCGTAGTCAAAAATTTCCAGCATGAGCTTTTTATGCTTCCATAATTTTCCAGAACACAAGCAGTTTTTCCCTCCAGTCTGCTGTCAGGAAATATGTAACCCGCTTTTCCTACTGAGAGAGAGAGACAGAGAGAGAGACAGAGAGAGAGACAGAGAGAGAGACAGAGAGAGAGACAGAGAGAGAGACAGAGAGAGAGACAGAGAGAGAGACAGAGAGAGAGAGCTGGAGTGTTACCTGCGGGTGTCTCTTCTGTCTCTGGAGGAGAACAGAGATTTTGCAGTGTTCAAGGCCACTTCATCTTTTTTCTTTGCTTCGTTCCTGCATTTCTTCCTTGTCTCAGTTCAGCTGAGGTTGTGTAGTCTGTGGTCATATCAGAGTTTAACTGTGGTATTTAATTAAAGTGAGATTTTTAATATTTTGTTATAAGTAATGATTGTAAACTGGACCGGAAAACCTTTTCAGTCTTAATTCAGATGTGTGTGTGTGTCTGTAAGTGAACTCAGGGGTCTGTCATTAAGGTGTGCAGTGGGTAAATTCAGGGACAGGTGTTCAGGGTCCTCACTGAACACGGCTCATAGCATATAATTCTTTTGTTGATGTTGATGGTTAAAAAGCTTATTGAGTTCTGGCCCATGTTACAGAAACCTTCATATAACATTTTGTCTGTGTAGCTTAATTCATGA
>JAZGTK010006660.1:0-20495 GCA_036877625.1 Ambastaia sidthimunki | reverse complement strand
TACAGAATATAAGGTATATAAAATATGTTTCTGGGTTAAAACAACGCAAGATGATGAAATCTGCATATTGTGTATCAATGTATCCGGTTGTTGTTACTCATCTAATAGTCAGAATCATACTGTGCACTGTAACCCATGTCATCTTCCTCGAAACCTTCAGCATACAGTGAATTGTAGTTGCCTTCATCACAATTGTCAAACTTATCCCAATATTCCCAACTTTGATTTTGTCATATATGTGACAAAATCAATCCTTTGATTTTCCTGCTGCTTCATTTGGGGATTTTGTTTCTATTATGGAGGGATTCAGCACAGACTCTTTAGTGCTACTGTTTTTCTCCTCCTACAAACAAAACAAAACATAAAATAATAAAAGTTTATTAAATATTGTGATAATTGTCAAACAAGTTTATTTAATACCGTGTTCTCAACTTTTCTCATGCCAAAGACAAACTGTCATAACATATGCACAGTACCATAATGTACTTACATACTTTATTATGCTTAAATTCAAATTCAGATGCATTTAAATGCATCAATACATTTAGTTTTAATTTCAGTGTAACAATTATCTGAACTTTAGCTACATATATTAAATATGATTGTGTTTTTGTGAGATCAAACAATAACTGTCAGATCGTGTCTGTTGGCAGTTGTCTCTTCTTCATAGCTTCAGCAACATCAGATAGTGTGTGTTTCTGTAGTGCTGGTATTGTGTAATGGCTCTTGATGTGAGTCAGATTTAGGAAAAAGGTGTTTTGCTGATCCGCCCCCATAAAAATGGACATATTATTAAGGGTAATAGGGCTATAAAGGTTTAATCGTTCAATAATAGGTCCACAAAACTGATCTGATGAATGATTTATAAAATCATGCTTGGACTGAAAGAATTTGAACCCTGCAATGTAATTATAATTACATGCCTATAGCAACACAATCTATAGTGAGAACAAAATATTAAACCTAGTATTATCAATACTGTTAAAAGCATATGGAAAACAATTATTTCTTCCTGAAGAAGCCCGTTTCTCTCTCAATTTGGTTTAGGTTGACCAAGGGGTCCGAAGCTGCCACCTAGTGGTGCAAAATTGGATTTTACAACAGTCAATAATAAAACCAGTATAATTTATAAAATGTTTTATTATCCCACTGTCATTATGGGCAGAATTACTATTTTACATGATATAATACAGCTTAGAAAATGAAAAACTGTTCATCATGGTGATCTGTCAATAAGCAGATGTTTTCACCAACAGTTACTGTAAACAGGTAAATAACTGAGATTTTGAGCCTTACCACATGAATGAAATGAAGAGGACAGACTTGTGAACAATGTCTATAATAACTCTCAGTGACCATGACATTGACAGCTAGTAAGATGGATTTTTACTGTTATGTCTTAATAAGTTTGTTTCTTCTCATTAAATGAAATGTTTCTTTGTGGTCTAATCTGTATTTATTTTAAAAGCTCCTGTTTTTATATTTCCATATATAAATAAATCCTCAGTTATTTTTCCTATGCAATTATAATAACAGTCCTGATACAGGCTTCATAAAAACTGAGAAACATTATGTCATGACAATCGGCTAAATAAAAAAGTAAAAATACAAATGTCTTCCAGTTCACACTCATATAACAAAAAAATTACTATAACAATTTGCATGAGCAGCAACACTAAAAAGCTACATTATGAGTAAAACCACACAGTTAGTGTTCATAATCCATCACCATGACAACAAGCAAATGTGTGGTGACTACTGAAGTCTGTAAGACCAATACAGACACTTTACTACATGTAATTTAGTAGCTAAGACTAAAGACTAAAAAGGTATTTAAAAAAAAGAGGGTTTAAAAAACAGTTTAAACTTGAAAGAAAGTTATCCTTGTGTGTGGTTTGTACTAGGTAATGGATGGACCATAAAGCCTTTAGAAAATTACTACTAGGGCCATAAAAAGTCAAAACAGCATTAAACAGCTTGTTTGCAGACTAATGTAAACAAACAGCACTGATTAAACAGCTGAGTAAGGCATCAGAAAGGTACTTCACAAATCCACTAATACTTTACAAACATTGATCCACTTTCACTAGCCTCATATTACACACATCTCCTTCTTAAGGACACTTAATTATATAAGCAAGTCACCTTACTTGAGAACTGACTTGTTTGTAAACGGATTAAAATGTGTATTTAGCCTCTGACATAACAAATTTGCGAACGATGAACTTGAAATCTATTTGAAAATTGATTCACGATAAGGCCGGGGCTCCTTAAACAAGGAGGGCTGTTCTGCTTTTTATATATTCCTGGCTCAACCAATCACATTCACCCTTCCTAACCTGCTCACCAATCACATCGCAAACCACAGCGACCATTTAACATCAGGTTAAATTAGATCAAAGGTAAACATCAAAGCTCTGAGAGAGGCTAAATAGCTTGAAAGGTGCATAAAAACACCATGTTGGGAATCTCATCACAATCCCAACATTAGACAAAAACTGGATCCTGTATCCATGGTAGCAAAACAGCCGAGTCTGACATTAAAAGCCCTCACACATGACAAAGACAGATGCCCTACAAACACAATCGCATGGGAATCCATATCAGCTCCTGATCTGAAGGAGACTGACATACAAATGCAAAATCCATCTGCTCAAACACCTTTCTTTCAGATACAGAGCTGTGATATGAGCTTGTGGTTGGACAAGACCAAAAACACATTATACAGAAAGCACAACATCTTAAAAAATAGGGTTATCCTATTAACCAGTGGCCAAATTGTCTCAACGAGATGCGTTTGGTTTATCAAGCATGTGGTGCAACAAAACACTGCATCTTTAAATCCATCAACTGTTCCGTTTTAAATCATGAGGCCCAAAAGCCTTGATCACGTCCTCTTCAACCAAACATGCTAACCCTGATTATATGTTCTAGAGTGTACTACGGGCACTTCCTATGTGTAGAGATGTGACACAATCACTTTATGTACATCTGAATGAAGCTAGTGTTTGTGTCTCTTATAAAGACCTTCTTCAAATATTCAACGTATGGGTAACAGGGATAAAATTCATGGGTTGTGAGTAACATCACTTTAGAGATAAAAACCACAAAAAACAAATATACGGGTGAGGGTTGCAGAATTGAACAAAAACAAATGTTAAAAAAAGTTGTTGCCCTAAAATTGGACGAAAGGACAGTTCTGTTTAGTTAAGTGTAGTGGAGGAAAGACACTCCAGTTTTAGCCAAACCCACAAATAGTTTGCACAGTCTGCGGAATGCAGGAACCTTGTAAAGGGATGGTCATTTCCAGTTGGGTGGGTCGACGGTGCAGGATCACAATGCTGGTGACATCACTGTGTGCTGTTGCTAGTGAGGGGTGGTTCTGTATGTGCATTCCACACAAACACTGTCCAAGCAAACAATCCTCAGACTTTGTGCTGAAACAGCGCTACTGGCCCCCGTTGTAAGCATAGTCTGCCTTGTTGTGCATGATGAGCTTGTTGTCCACAAAGTAGAAGCTGTCTGATCTGGTCTCATATGGATGATCAATCATCAGTCGAACTGTAGAAGGAAACGCCACAGGACAGGAAGTTAAACAATGCTTAAAAAAAAAGAACTCGGGTTTAACAACTTAGCACAGCACAGACACACAATGCCGTCTCCTAATTTGATGTGAGCCTGAAAGAACGAGTCTGACACAGGCAGGTCAATATGTTGCACGTAACATGACATTTTATTACTGCGTTATGTCAGACTTCCTTCAGCCATTAAGAGAAACAAGTGGGAACTTTCAGCGCCTACTGAAATTGATCAAAACAAAATCTGTTAAACTGTTTTAACAGAACTAGGACTTGAATATTCAGTAAAATGTTCTCACGAATTTTCATATACTGTACAGCATTAGCATAGGTTAACTGAAATGAGTATATAGTTTGGTAAAAAGGCACCAAGACCCAAAACTCACTGAGGTCTTCCGGCAGCTGGGGAAACTCGTAGATATGTTCGCAAGTGTTCCGACTGTTCGGGATACAGAAGCCAAAATCAAAGTCGAAGCTCTTCAGGAGGTGCTCTTGGAAATAATGTCTCTCAATCATTCTGAAGTTGTTAACAGGTCGATCTCCGACTGTAAACTCCACTCTGAAAGTGTGAAAGAATGACATTACACTACATAACACTGCAAATGCTTCAATTATCCAATAAAAATCAGCCATTCAGCTCAGCGCATCCAGAACTACACACAAGAGATTTACAATACTAATAAATAAAATTAAACAGAAAATCTGGCAAACAGCTATACAGACGGAGGTCTATTCATTTTCACAGGTTAAGAGAAGGAATTACTGAGACTAAACTGTGACTTATGATTTCTGGGAGCTTGACCTAATAACATTGCACAAGAGCTACAGCAGATGACAACACAAGCTCTTTGTTTAAAAGCATGAGAGCTGAACTAACATGCCTAAATTCAGACATTGTAGTTGGTTTACAAAGCATAATGCAAAGAATCATGCTTATTTAAGGCTCTGAGGCTTACGTGGCTCCAACTGTGCGCAACTTAAGGAACGCTGGAGTAAACTGGTAACGAACAAACCGCCCAGCGTGTGCGTCAACGTCTCCATTTTCCTCATCTTCATCATCAAGGTCTGGATGAAACATTGAGGGAGAAGTTTATGAGCAAACAACGCAGTTGGACTCACTGGACACCATTAACCTACTGAAGACTGTTTTTAAGTCTCAATTTAAAGCTGTACTTCAAAGACAAGAAGGAAATTAGAAAAAACACTGAACTCAAAATACATTTAGTGATGTCACAAATATTATTTTGGACTGTGTGGTGTTACAGTCTTGTACATTTTAACTATGCTTAAAAAATTAATTAAGCCAGTATTATCAAAGAGCTGTTCTGCTTGAAGTCACCTATTTGTTAAACTAGACAAAGAAACATACATACCACAGTGGGGAGGTTTGGCGATCTCAAAAAGCACTGTGGCTGTCTCCAGATCTCTGATCTTGAAGCGTGTGAAGTCAATGTTGTAGATGTTGTCCTCTGGTTTACATAGATAGTCTGTGAATGAAAAACTGTGTCATATACTCTGGGAGTCACTTAATATAAAGAATTAAAGTATTACTACTTAAGTTCAGCGTTCCAAAAAGTAAATATCAACTACTATTAGACTATCAAGGCATGACAAACAAGCAATATAACGAACCCACAATGCTTACTTTAACATGTTTATTATTGACATCAAAGCAAAGTTTCTCTCCGGAAACCCTAGATTTCCCGAGTTCCTTGGCCTGTTACTACATGAACTGAGTCCTAAGTAAACACAAGTACTCGCGGGATGCTGTAACTCATAACACGTCTTAATTCAGAGAATCCGAAGAGTTGAATGAGTTGCTAGAGATAAATTAAGATGAATTGAGATGAATGACGTATCGCTGTGCGGTCTCAGAGCTCTTACCTCGAGTGACTGCGCGGAGTCCCAAAACTTCATCCGGAGTGATGTCTCTTCCCGACGCCCGCAGCTCTTCCTCCGTTACAGGCCGTCGGTCCACTTGATTTCGTCGGGATTTAAGCCTTTTCAGGACGCCGCCGCCTGTTTTCCGATCGCGGGAAGCGGTCGCGATATTACCCGAGCCGTTTACTGCGGCGGCTGCTGTTTCGTTGCGGGAGCTTTGACTGTTCATCTCACCGAAATTTCACTCGCTGTAGCGGCGAACGCGAAGTGCGTCTAATGAACTCGACGCTCGCTGAATGCAAGATGGCGTTGCGCGTCACTATGGAGAATCTACGCGGAGGAGACTGGAATCTGATTGGCTGAACACGTTTGAAAGTTGCTATGGATACATTGATTTCTGCGTTTGCTTACTGCTGACGTCAGTTCATTTGCATAAGTTGAATGATTGATCAGAATAAATCTAAAAGTTTTTATTTTGATAGACAGCTATTCCCACAAAATGTGGCTTTTATTATTAATCCTTGTCTGATGGGAAAACCATATTCATAAACAAAAATGGGCTAAAGTAAAGCAAAATGCACTAAACATCTTTGTGAATTAAGCTGTTTGTAGAATGACCTCATACTAGTTTTCATTCTATATTTTCTTCCTATTTGTTATATATTTGTTCAACAAATTGTTATACCATATGTTGATATGGGGTTGTTTTTTGTTTGTTGATTATGAGGCTAGTAATTAAAAAAAATAAATGATTGAACAGTGTAACTGCATGTATGTTGGTCAATATGTTATGAATTTAAAATTGTCAAGTTAATGTCAAGCTTGTTAAGAATTAATACAAGTAATATATGCATACAAGAAACAAACACATTAAAAATACCCAGAAGGCCAGTTAGATAAAATAGCACATTTATTAAAAAGAAACAGCATTAATTTGCAGTTCTCACGTCAGATACTTTCTCTAAGACAGTGAGGAGATAACCGCTCTGCTTCTCAGGTGGTCTTCAGTTCTCAGGTGGGAGGGTCAAAGGGGGACAGGTAGTTCAACAGAGACACGACTAACATAATCAGAGAAACTACATTCCTTGTAAACTGAGCAGTTTCTGTGGCAATAAGAGATATGCATGATATGCATAAGCTCTTCATGAATGTAGGAACCATAAAGGGCCTCCATGTGTTCTTTGGCTATTGTCCAAGAAGTCACGCATTTGATCAGGAGAAAGTGAACACAACTTTACTGTTTTCAGGTGACAAAACAATGAATGCAGTAAACCAACATATAATAACAAAATAAAGAACATAAAGCACTTCATGTTAAAACATGAGGATGTATTTAAATTTAAGGCAACAAGGGATCAAAAGTGATGAATTACAGAAAAATAAGAAACACAAACAAATGCTTTTAAAATAACAACAGGCAGTGCAATAAGTCACACTCGTAAAAGTCATCATAAGAAAACCCAAATATCCTGAGGAAATAAAAAGCAACTTTCTGGAGAAAAATAATAATTTTAATATTCAACCCATATCCTTTAACATAAATTATCCAACATATAAAAAACAACTGTATATAACTAACCTCAAAACAATCTGAGCTCTTTCTGACAATCAGTCAGCGTGTCTGTGCGGCTGCAACTCAAACATTATCTAAACCACTGCAGCCAAAACCATTTTAATGTTATTCAACTCTCCAGCAAGCAATAAAAAATACACACCCCAATAGTAATAGCAATTATGCCAAAAAAAAAACAATATTTAGAAAAGCAAAATAACCATATGGCACAACAAATGTTACCAAGTACCTTATATACACATGCATCGTGTACAAATTCAAAGGAGGAAGAAAAAACGTTTGTGACTTTGGTGACACCAAGTAATCGTCTCTAATAAACGAGAAATGTGCATCAATGATGTCATTATGATTGTTTTTGTTTTCTAAAACAAAACAAACAAACAAGGCAAAACACTTTCCTCCCATCCCACTCTCCAAAAACATGTTTATTGAGAAGGCCAACATAACTTTATGAATCCACGCGGGAGACAGGTTCAAACGGATATACATCAGTCACATATGGGGCAGAATTAGACAGCACTGTGGCATGAGTACTTAAATGTATTTCACCGAAAGGGTCTCATGCTTCCAGCAGTGTGAACGGTGGTCTCTAAATAGCACACTAAACACATTTTAAGGCAGGCTTGCTTAACTAAAAGAAAGCAATTAAGTAGCAATTTAGGGAAAAAATAGCCATTGTTGTGGAGGGAAAAATTAGCTGAATACAAATGGCAAAACATAATTTAATGAAACAAAAAGATTGATGAGTTGCAATGAAAATGTTCCCAGATTTAGTGAAACGCCACCCTAGGCTGCCATTCAACACAAGCAATTTCATTAATCACAAATAAGTCCTAGTTAAATAAAAGCATTGAAATTGAGAAAAGAACCAACTTGGATACAAAATTCACATAAGCATCTATACTTCACAGTGTAGGGCAGGCGTGTTATCTGTTAAACTGTGTATCTCTCACCCACAGCATCATTAGACTATCTTTCAATCTTCCACCAAAGACTGCTGGTGGTATTCTGTGTAACATGTAAATTGTGTATCTTTGGTGGTGTTAAAAAAAGGCCTGCATGGTAAAACTAGGAAGAAAAAACTGTAATGATGGCGAAAATATGAAAATAAACATATGAAAAAAAGCACCTAAGACAACAGACTTACAGGTTTCTTAACTAAGCAACGATCCCTCTACAGCATGTAATAGACGGCCCTGCCTCGCAAAGCTTAGAAATTATTAACATAACCAATAAAATGTTAGCCCAGCTATCTTTCACCAAACGTAAGTGGGAAAAAAGGGACTTTGACATTGTAAAAAGCACTTTAGTCCATTACAATCTTAAGGTGAACAAATTGAGACATTTTCTATTACTAATTTAACACATTTTCAACAGTAAATTGGATTTATTGTTTCATACAGTAAATATGCAGTTAATTCAGAGGTTAAACTGTGCTTGTAAGTGGGAAAAAGATTAATTTACAGCTGTATTGCGTAGCTGGAGTTTAAAAGATGTGACGTTGTACCCTGCAATTATATGACTGAGAAATAAGGTAGGAGGTCACCAGACCAACTGCAAATGATTTTTCAATATGTATCCTTCTCTAAATCATAAAGACTGCAAAAACAATTTGCGAAAGGCAAAGAAAATCTGTAGAAGGAAAAGCTTGCATAAATGTGAGGACTCAAAAATTGAAAGTAAGGTCCTTAAACTGTTACTTGCCACGGCGGTTTGGCACATTAACCAGATAAGCAGAGTGTTAAGGGGTTCAGCAGATTCTTGTACCAGTTTTACATCCTACTAGAGGCCAAATCAGCAGATCAAACACATTGCCGATTAAAAGCCCTCTCACTTCATCTTGAGCAAAAAACAACACAAAAGATAACACAATAACTTTCCATGAATTTGGACAAGTGATCTATGAGAATCGCCAACTGTTCTTTGTCATCTCCTGCTAGACCAGACAAACCAGGTTTGTAAAGCGGTTAGCCCTGCTTTATGTGTGTGTTTATTCTTTATCTCTTGGATCTCCCCCAAACTTAAACTGATATTGAATGTGTACAAACACAAGCACAGACACACACACACACAAATGAACTCGCTCTCTAAATCCTTGTATTTTTCTGGGTCACCTTTCTGAATAACCAGCAATATCTCAAATGCCTGCGTTTCTGCATGTCCCTCTCTTGCCTTTTGCTTTATACCTGTTGTAACGTCAGTCTGTGTTACTGCCTGTCCCCACGGCTGTGCGTCCCTCCCCCCCACAGCCTGATGTCTGTCGTTTCTCCTCTCTCCCTCTCGTTCACTTGCTTCTGTCACAGGCGGCAGAGGCAGAAGAGGGTGGGTATAAAGACACCAAATGCCACCAGTATGGGGAACATCAGGCTGCTGTTGTCAGTGGCGTATGGGTTGGGGGTTCGAGGCCCGGACCGGACCTGATTTTTGGGAGAGGTTGAGGAGCTTTTCTTTTCTCCTTCTCCTACCTCCCCCTCTTCCTCTTCCTCCTCTTCATCCTCTCGCTTTTCCAGACCGGGATGCGGCTGCAGTTTCGGCACGTCTGTGAAAATCAGAGCACACGCAAAAAGCTGTTTAAAGACAGTGAAGAACAATTGAAAAAATAGCAGAATGCCACTTGACAGTAGAAGAAGAGGAAATATGAGAAAATCAAAGTGCAACGCGATAAACCCTTGGGGCTCGTCTTACCCTCTAGTTTGCCCTTCATCACATACAGTGCACATATCTTGGGGTTGTCATAGTAACCCTGCGGACATAAGGGATAGAGAAAGGTTAGTATTCACTGGTTACAGTGGATGAATGCATGGAAACACATGGATCCACTGCAGAAAATATGCAAATCGATTCTAGCATAATCTGTGTTGCCATTGGCCTGCAGGGTTTCTAACAGTGAACAAAAGGCTGAGGCGTGCACATGGTCTAACCCATGGCGTTCAGCTACACCTATTTCTTCTCTGGAAATCAACAATGGATAATCAATATAAACATTATTACTTTATGACACATGCATTACACAGATGCCACAATCTGCAACAAAGACTCCATGATCTCTATAGCTCTGCATACATTTCTCACAGCACACATAATAACCGAACAGCAATCAAACTGGAACTCTCAGTTAAAAAGGCACAATTTGTCAAAACAATTCATATTTTCATATGCAAAGGCATTAAAATGATTTTGCATTGCTTTATCATTCATCAAGTCAGTGACAGAAAACCTGCAAGATAAATATAGAAAAGAACGGCTCCAAACAACCACAATTATTTTTGACAGATTGTGTCTTTTTGGAAGCTCTAAGCTTCAAATTATGTTTAACTGTCAAACCATAATTCAATTCTCAAGCAACAAATGTTTGCTCAGCAAACAAATATAAATAAAACCACTTATTAGACCGATCAACATCTGACAGATATATTTGGGGAGGAAGCAGAATTCAATGTCTGTTTCTATTACAAAAAATACCTTGATCTCGAAGAATTGGTATATTTATGAAACATTTCTAGATATAGAAATGCCAAGAATTTACTTTCCAATCACAGACATAAATCTAAAGCTTTTAAGTACGGGGTAATATAAAAACAGAGCGATTTACCTTCACAAACTCTACAGTGAGTTTTCCATTAAAAGTGGACACCTCACCATGAACACTCAATTTTCCTCTTTTTATGGTGAATGGCACTATTTCATCATGAGCTGTGCTGTGACCCACACGGTCAAAGATATCCAGATCTTTTACCACGACATGGCCATTCAAGCGCACGTCAAACACCTGAGGACGGCAAATAAAGGTTTTAAAAGAGAAGAAGAGAGACTCTTGAGAGAGAGAGGCACAGCTATTACTCATTACTGCTATTTCACTACTGAAAACTGTATCATCTCACCAGGTTTGTGGGTGTTGGAATGAAAATTCTCACCTTTTGTTGAGACTGAGCAAAGTAAACCTCAGCATATTTCATGACGAGGATGTAGTCCCCTTCTTCTCTGATGGGTATTTCGTAACCGAACGTATCTTCATTGTAGCGTTCTGTCTGGTAAAGAATTTGGTCCTCCGGGCTGGAACGCAGGATGGGCAGACGAACCCCATAATCTGATGCTGGAATCAGTGCAAAAAAGCCAAACGGTGAGTGTGGGTGCAGGTTTATGTGCCATTTTTTGTTTCATAACAATGGTTTTATAAAGCTCAGTTAAGAGGCTGAATAATTTTTGTTTCAACAGCTATTTATAGCCAACGAACAGCAGAGCGGAAAATTAAGTGCCATATCTGAAATGACCAGAAATTTCTGTTGGCACTGATGCAGTAATGTGAAATCAAAAATACATACATATAGCATCAAAACAGACTTTCGCAAAACATGAATGCTGCATTTCTGATCTGACTTAGGAAGTGACAGTCATCACATCTGAAGTGACAGTAACTTCCTGACATGTTTAACAGCTCTAATCGCCAGCTACTCATGGCCAAGATAAACTGAAAACCAATTCCTCCCTTCATATTACAGCATGACAGCTGTACTTTTCATACAAAGTAAAAACCATGCTACAATAAAAAAAGAACAAAAGCTCTGCTTTTTTAATCAACATCCTTTCATATTCAATACATTTAATGAAACATGAAGTGCAATATATTAATCATAAAGAAATAACATTACTGCTGCGATCTTTGTTATTTATGATATATAAAGGCTCTTAACAGCTGACCACAAAAGAAAGTCATTAATTAATTCATTCATTCATTCATTCCTTTCTTTCTTTAGATATGCTCTCGTGCAGACAAGCATCTGTCCCAGTCTCAAGCACTCACCTTTTCCCACTTTTCCTTCCAGTGGGTCTTTTTTATAATAAATGCCGTGCACGTCTGTGTGCGCGTCCCCGCCGGCGTTCACAGCCCAGATGACTCGCTCAGCCAAACTCGGGGCCGCGCTCTCAGCCCGACACTCTTCCATCAGCAGCCACAACGCCGCTAGTAAGAGCCGGGCAACACAGCGTAACACGACTCTCCGCATGGCCTATGACAGCCGGGAGAGGAGAAAAAGGCAAATTAAGCAAAAGCAGGATCTCAGGAAGTGACTCCAGAAGCCCGTGTGCCACATGCTAGAAATGACAACCAAGCAATTTTACCATATATCTATGTCACCCTTACTGTGAAATTCTCGGGGCTCCGATCAGATACTTCTGTTGCACGTCGTTGTCGAGCCGTCCAGATCGCCGCACATTTACCTGCCTGTTGGTCGAGTTAAGCTGTGGTGGTTAGCTGGCTAACTGACTTCCCTCTTGCTCTGTCATCAGTGTGGCAGCTGTAGTCTTCAGGTATATTCCCTTACATCTGCGCCCCGTGTGCGGAGTATGTTGACACTTGTGTACTAGATAATAGCACTGTGGTAATTCTGCACTTGTATAATGATCGACGTAGGCGTGTGGAGCCTTTTGCGTCTGAAAACACAGTTGTTTCTGACCACCGAGGGCCGCGTCAAAACTGTGGATATGTGTGCAGTCAGCAACGCAGGTTGGAGGGGTGGAACAGCGAAAAAGTGACAGACTAACTTGATGGGTGCGCTCTAGAGGAGGCGGGACTTTTTAAAAAATGGCCAATCGAACGATATCAAAAACAGATTCTGCCTGTTGATTTGCCTGCTAGAACATCTGATTCGCAAAGCCTGCTGGAGTTCGACCAATCGCAAAAGATGGAAGTGTCCAGAATCAGCGAATCAAGTGTATCAACTTTCACTTACTTCCTCGCATAAATTAGCTGGCTATAGTTCATTGGTTCTTGGTTTATACACGCAAAGATCGGTGGGTGGGATTAGGGAGCTGTATAAGGACATATAGAACAGGTAGATTACTGGCCAATTACGTTTGACATCAGATTTGTTAGCTGCAGCGTTTTTTGAAGCAACTTGGATATTACAAACCTCCAGTTGAGCTGTAGGGATTAACTTTATGAAATATGCATTGCGTTTCTACTAAATAGAAAGTGATGACTAACATTTTCCTGTATGGTTACAGCTGTACAGCTAATGTCCACATTTATTAAAACATATGAAATAGTGACCCAGATTGTGTAGGTTAAAACTGATGTTCATGCACGTACAGTGTTGACTGAACAATTATGAGGGCAGATGCCTGTTTTAACCACACGATGGCATTATTTTTAGCCCTGTCTTATGCATTTAAAATAAATAAAAAAGCAAGAAAATTCTGTCCCGTTTTGGTTCGGAGAAAAACCCGTTGCCATGACAACACGAACAGTACGTTCCAGCCTCTGGGAAAGTGATGCTCGCTGCTGAATGGTTTGGAGAACAGCTGAGCAGACACCAGCAAAATTGTCGCTTCTTTTGTGTATAAATAACATTTCTTTAAGAGGGGGTGTAGGCAACCATTTGTTAAGTAATTAAAAGAGACGAACGTCTGTTACCAAGCCTAGAGAAATGATAATATCCTTTCGAAATTGAACCATGGTTTTACTACAGTAGTATACGGTATATACTACTGCATATGATTTTTGTATTAAAACAATAACAAATAACCACAATTTACCATTTCACTAACCATATTTTAACCATGATATTTGGTTGCCATACAGTTTACTACAATAACAACATGTTTATAAGTGTGAGTCTAATTAAGAAAACATAAGCTACTGTATTGTTAGACACTAGATTATTTTTTATTTGCTTTATTTGTTACAATGTATTAAAACCACTATATTACATATGAAGATCTTTTTGGCATGCAAGTCAAACTACAGTTTAAGACTATCAATGTCTCTGACACAAATCACACAAACAGACGTAAACAGGCTCAGTTCAAACAAATGAATCTTGACTGTCTTTCTCAAGCATGTGGTAAGATGTTGTCAGTATGTGTGGATACTCTGCATTGCTTCAAGTCGACCTTTTTAGACTGTGATTGCTCTCGAAATTAGTTACCTTAAAAAGTATGTCATGGCAACTAAATATAGTATATCTGGTCAAACAAATCTAAACATAGAAACAGCTCAGTTATGTGTTAAAATTAAGTCTTAAAATCCATAAAGGGCAAGACAGTTTTTTTCTTGAAAATTTGGTTTCATTTTCAGTTTACTATGTAAGTAAACCCAGCTATGTTGCACAGTGGTATATATTTGTTTTAAAGGCATACACCATAAAAACAGGCAAATTGTTTGTTTTTTTAGTCTTTTTTGTAACAAAGACACTCCAAATATGTGGAATTTTGGCTCACAGTTGCATTAGGTAGTTGAGCTTGACTTATGACATAAATAACATTTTATCAAGTTAGTTTGTTCATGCCATTAAATTATTGTAAACAAAGAAAAAAAACATTTTAGAAATCACAGAGGGTGACTTTCCAACACTCAGACGTAATTTTCTTCACATAGTTTATCACACAAAGACACACATATGTGACAACAGGGACAACATATAATTGAATATTGCCATAATTAAGCGTTATACCCTCCTCCAAATGTGCAAGTTAAAACATGTATTGTTTGGTCTTGCATGGTTAAAAGTGCAGAGACTTGGCTACAGTATATGTGTGTACATGTTTGTATGTGTACGTGCATGAGTGGTCATCAGTGTTATTTTTTTTCTATGAAAAGTCCAGTTATCAGTTTTTATGCCATAAAATACTGGCTTTGCAAGGCTATTCTTTCAGTATTCTGATACTCTGTCTGCTTTGACCAGCAGGAAGCAGTACAGCGTCTCGCTTTCTTGTATTGTAGACATCATAAACCCCCTTTTCAGCGGGACACCATTCGCACAAACTCTAGAAAGAACAAACAGAAAAAAGGAGAGAGATTTTCCTCTTGTTTATTTTAAAAATGTTCATTATAACAATGCTGTTGGGGTTCTTACCTTCAAAGTCTACTCGGCCATCTCCATTCAAATCAATATCTCTTAATATGTCCTCCAGGTCTCGATGACCAACCTGCCCATACGTTAAATTGCTGTTGTTAAGTGATTTAAAGTAACAGTTCACCAAAAAATGAAAACTGTTTACCAAACCCATTTGCAGTTATTTTGTTGTTATTGACTTTCATGGACACAAGGGTGAGTAAACAATAAGAGAATTTAAATTTCTTAGTGAACTATCCCTTTAAGTCCATTCCCACAGAAAGGCACCAGACACTTACTTGCTGTCCCAGCAGCTTCCTCATAGCTTCTCTCAGCTCTCCTGTGCTTATCTCCCCATCTCCATTTGTGTCAAACTGACAGTGAATCATAGAGAAAGGATAGAAATGTAAATATTTATTTCTGTACATTTGGATATATGTGTGTGAAAGTGAATGACTGTTATTCATCCCTCTTCACTGACCTCTTTGAAGGCATTTCTTAGCTCTTTAATGCCAATCATGTCTGCTGTTTCAGCCAGGAGTTTAGGTCCCATCAATCCTACGAAGTCCTCAAAATCCACATGGCCACCTACTGAGAAAACCATTGATGTCAATATTTGGTAAAAGGCAGATTATTGCTGATAGGTCAATTGTGCACACACAGAAGCTTACGATTCATGTTGATTTGTTGGCTCAGTTCAATTAGTTCCATTTCAGTGGGCATGTAGCCCATAGTTCTCATGCAGTTCCCGAGATCTTTACAGCCGATAAAACCATCCTTATCTTTATCAAACTCTTTGAAAGCTTCTTTCAACTCTTCACTCACCAAGACAAAACACACAAAGAGCATGTTAACACACAGTAGTTTACAGAGACATAGGTGAACTAGGTTTAATAAAAATCTGTATAAAAATATGTATTGGAAGTCAATGTTTAAGTCTTACATATAAAGACTTACATATAAGAATATGTTAATAGGAAAACATGGCTAATGAGTTTTTACAAGTTTTTAGTAGTTAAAATAGCAACATTCTACTGTATTAATTATGCACTACCAATCAATTCACAAAACAGATGATAGTTAAACAGAGCGGGGCAGAAAAAACTCACCGTCAATCTCCTCTGGTCTTAACTCTCGATTCTGTTACAACAAAACACACAGAAGAAGAAAAATGTCAAAACATCAGAAAAAAGAACTATAAAGAAAAAAGAGTAAACCTCAGTCCCTCACAATAAAACAGCCATCCAGACAGTCCAGTTCTTCTGGAGATGGCTTCATTACAAGAAAACCTTGTTTAGTTAGTGCGTCCAAATCAGTCAAGGTGCCCATTATTTACTGTGCTTCTCTCTGTTATTCCAAACCACGTCTTTCAAATACATACAAAACCTGAGTTTAAGACCTGCTTTATAGTATAAAGACAGTAGAGGTGGTTCTGGTCCCGGTCACATGACCATTGCATTTCTCCACCGTCACAGCTAAGTGGACAAATCCCGGCAACATGTTTGAGACAGTGAAAAAATCTCCTCACCTAACAGTGACAACCTTTAAAGGCGATAGAGGACAGAGAGGAAGAAAGATAGAGAACAGAACCTGTAACGTTAACCATGGTGAAGGAAAGGAGTGTAAACATGCCGTCTTTACTGACGTAAGACCACAGCGTTCACACACACACATGCAAAAACATGCAAACTGAATTATACACCAAAATAAACGAGCATGCTAACATACACAATGCTAACATATGTATAAAACAGACAACAAAACAGCATCAAATGTAAGGGCAGTATTAAGAGAATAATCACACTGCATATGGTTATTAATTGTGTGTGTAATAATTTTTAATGAAACTGGCATCACATTGAGCTATATTGTATCAGTATGTTTGAACCCTGGGAATCAAACCCATGATCTTGGTGTTGCTAGTGTTATCAGTTAAGCTACAAGAACAGCATAGCATCACAGAGCGTGTAACATTTGACTGTAGCTGGGTTTGAGGACTGTATTTTTACACTTTAACAGACACTTACACTCTTTTATAGGTGATGAGGAACAGCTGCACTAATAGAAGAACATTTGCACACTGTTAATGATGTTCCTAGCAAAGGTTTAGGAGGAACACACTCAAAATAAACCCTCCAATCACAACAATTAATATATGCAAACACAGGAAAATCTCATTCAAACCAGGAAAAAAACAGACATTTTTTTTGAGGGCTTAAAATAACACGCATGGCTGTAAACTAACAAGATTCTACACAAAGTCTAGGTCACAAGATAAACAGATAAAGCCAAAAAATAACAGAAGTGTTTGCTTCTATTAAAGCACAGAAAACATGCAGGGATAACATGGATCTTCAGGCGTTGCACAAACTTGTGGAGTTCAGCAGAAGTGCATGATGTTATTAAAGCCATGTACCAAATACTGAAACTGTTCATTTACTTTATGATAGAAATTATAAATAACAATTTTCAATTAAACTTTCATTTATATTTATAATGCAAAAAATACACTCCACAAGGGTAGTTATGGGAATTATGTTGTGACTAAAGAAATTTCCAGATAAATTGAACCATGTTATATTTTAGCATATTGAAAGTAGCCACACATTGCCTTTGGAATTAAATCATGTCAAAATGATCTCTTGGCATTTTACTATCTAGTTTCTTGAGGCATCACCTTGTTTTTTAAATATGAAGGAGATCCCATCTATGTCCCTCTATGTCCCCATCTATGTCTTATTGGTTTTATGTCATTACTGAGCCCAAGTCATCTAATTCTAAAACATTTTTTTAAATAAAATTGTACTTTTAGAACGACAGAAATTAATTTATATTGGTGTAATTATATTAATGTCTACAAAACCAAACTAATTTTAAATATTGATTGATAGAGTGATAGACTTTTACGATCATAAAACATTTCAGGCAAGTCATCTTAAACCTTTGTATACACTGTAGTGTACATAATTTCATAAAATGCTATTTTCTTATTTTTATTTATTTGAAAATAAACGTATTTTCTGTAGTGGTTGGACCACCTTAAAAACCATTACCACATTGACCACATAACACAAACACATGAAGTCACAAAACAATGCTTGTTTTATTTATGCCTCTTCACACAGCCATCTGTGTTGTCACAGATGTGTGTGAGACAGACTGAGAAGGAAAGCTTTCTCATTAATAAAAATAAGCAATCCAGCCAACGTTTTCCATTCATTCATCATGACAGTTTACTAAACACATTGTGTAGACTGACTTCTCAGATCTATACACTCCCACAGCAACTATAAACAGACAGGAAGGCAGAGAGAGTGCGATAGGTAGAGACAGTGAGAGACAATAAAAGACAGACAAGATTGGAGATATAATCTGTTTAATAGCAATGTGCTCTGCCTCAGTGTGCAACCCACTATGCACCTCAAATGGTTTTCAAGAGGAAACTATTGCAGTCATTAGATGTGAGAGGCAGAACCTAATATTCAAATGATATTCTATAGGTGTTACATTGCACAAGAAAGCATAATCTTAGCTCTGAGTAATCTGCGTTAGCTTTGGAATTTAGAAGAAAATTACATTGAAAATATTAATATGCATGATGTTTAAGTGTACAGTATATACAATATATGTTCATATATACAGTATTTAAGGCATGGACTAAAAAGAAAATTGTTGCAGATGTTTATATTAATCAGCTTTTTTGCATTTAAAAAGAATACAATTACATTTTAAATAAATGTGATGTTTTTCAGCTCATTTGTTGCAAAACAAGTTCTGAGTGCATTGTTTTTGGTTGGTTACTAGGGTATTTTGGATGGTTGCTAGGGGGTTGATTACAGACCTGATATGACTCAGATAACTGGGTCTATGGGATTTTAATTGCCTGTCTTATCCACTAGATGAAAAATGTATGACTGATCACTAATAGCACACCACTACTCAACAAGTCTCAATAATTCATGTCCATAGCACAAACAATGCAGGATATGTTATAGGGTGAGGTTTAATACTTAATTGTTTAATACATTTTTCAAATATATATATATAAGCAATAGTAAAAACTATTCATATTTAGCAGGCCCACTAATAACCAGTAGTGACATCTGCCATTCAGAAAATGTAGGCGAACCAGAACACATGCATATAAAAATAACTGGGATGCCTTTCAAATGGTAAAATAACTGTCTTTTGTTGATAGCTCAGAATGAGGTTTCCAGGCTTCCAGAGTCATTACATCTTATTAGTCAGAATTCATAGAGGCTTTCAAATCGCTCAAAAAATTGCTCTGAAAGCTGAAATTCATACAAAGACTGTATGCCCAGATAACACTGAAAAAGCACTGGGCTTTCACTGATAATTACTGCAAAATCTAGGTCATGCAATGACATGTAGCAAAAACAACTTTCAAAGGCAAAATGGGGCACAAGATCTTCCAAATGTTTTGGACAAAACAGCACATAATAAATGTAGGACATAACAGGCTAATCTTATTTCTATAAATTTAGACATTCAAAATTTTTTTCTACAGCCTAAGTTTGTTTCCCTCAATAAATCAGCATATTGGAAATCAGGGCAGTGTGGGGTACTTTATTTTCATAGATATATTCTTCTAGTCTTTTACAATATCAAAAGAGGAAATATTTCAAATAAATGGATTATAATATAACAAAAGAATCTGCTAGTTAGAGAGAGGAAGATGTAATTAGGACAAGAAAAAAGAGAAATCGCTCTCTGTCTATCTTTCGTCTTTGTGTGTGTTTTAAAGAGGATGGGTGGAGAGTGTGTCTCATTCAAACCTGCATATTACCACTGTCACAGTTGGAGGCCTGGTCTCTAATCCAAACAATCATTTATACAGGCAGCTAAAAATACCACACACACACATTTAACCTCAGTCCTGCAATTTCATGAACTATCAGATATACTTCTGTTTTTAGTACTACTACTAAAATAACTTTTGCAATAAAAGGAGCACCAAAAAGTACCATTGTATTGCCATGGCTTGTTGGACACGTAATGCTACGGTTTTGTATTGTAAGTACCTGAGAGTCTAGGGACCAAGAAAAAAATGGAAATCATTTGGTATATATTCATATACCATGGTATCACTATTTGTTACTGACACTTTTTTGTGGAAAAGAAACACAAAAGGAGAGTTTGTGCAGAATGTTAGTAACTGACAGAAGTACAGGTGTAATACAGGTGAGGGTGAGTAAATTATGACAACATATTATTTTCTAGAACTGTCTCTTTTAAACAGGTCCAGATAATACAATTTATCTTATCTGTCCCTTTAAGAATTTCTTTCTCACACACACAAACATGTTTATCTGTCACACTACATCCATCTCTACATTCCCGATGAGATGATTCATCTTGAGAAAAAGATTAAGGAGCAGAAGCCCTTCCCTGCCTATCCTCTCTTTTATCTATCCCTCCATCCTCGTTTCAAACTCTCTGTGAACTTCAGAACTCACTACTTTATTAATGTGTCAGCTCTCATCCTGTCAGCAGATATAGTCACAAGCTTAACACACACACATTTCAACATAATGGATATACTTATCACACAATTCTTTCACAATTCTTAATCTTACACCTGTTCCCACCTATTGACAAACCTGTACACAT
>JAZGTK010006659.1:0-20498 GCA_036877625.1 Ambastaia sidthimunki | reverse complement strand
TATATATATATATATATATATATATATATACTTTGAATTATAACTTATATTGATATATAACTTATATGAATTATAACTATGTATTCTGAATGATAAAATTCTGTCTTTGTAAAAAAAAAAAACTCTTGAATGGTTTATTCTCTGCAGGTAGACTCTGGCTTCTTTTTGGAGAGTGATGTGAAGATTGTGGGCAAGTCTATCCGTGACCGTGTGGCTCTTATAAAATGGAGGCGACAGCGAACTGTCTCGGGCCGTAATGGAAAAACGGACGAGAGCAGTACCAAAACGGAAACACAAAATCTCCTTCAGGTGCCCTCCACAGGGGCACCAGTGGGCAGACCGCTTGGTCTTCCTCCTGAAACAGAGGAGCTGCAGAGTGAAGCCATCAGCCTGATCTGCAGCACATCACACAGCGCAACATCAGCTACACGTGAGACCAGCAACAAACAGCAGATTAAATAATGTTGTATAAATAAATAGGTTTCAGTAAATACTGTGCTTTCTCTCTGTAATTAAATACAGGAGTGTGTGGCTTAACTGTTTGATGATATCCTCATAATCAACTAATACTGATTTTTACCCAAGATAATTACTTTGAGATAACACTTTATTAAATAAATTAATAAAAAACATTTTAGCAGCAATATCCATTACAGCATAAATTTGTGGTTTTTAAAACTAATAATGAGATCAATATTGGATATGAATTTATTATTCTAGTTTTTCATCATAATAATAGTTTGTTTTATGAATAAAAGAAAAAATGGTACGCATTACCCTTTCTTGAAATGATGACCTTGTATTATTTTGAACTGTAATAAATGCATGATTTTATGACCAGATTTAAACTCTGCTTCATATAAGAGCATAAAATTGACATCAGTTTATGTTTAAAATCTTTTGTCTGATTTATGTGATACAGGTCACCACATTAGTCCGAATAACCAAGTATGCATTTTATGTTGTGTTTCTCAACTGTAGCAGACAGCAGTGCAGGCTCAACAATGATAACAGGTGCTTTGAGCAACCAAGATCCTTCTCAACAGTCAGAGCCCACCTGCACTACACAACATATCGTAAGCCCTCCAGCACAGCTCCTGGCTCAGCTGCCACAAGGTTCCCAACAGCCATCCACTGCACACCTGCCTTTGGGGACTCAACAACAACCCGTTGTACAAATGCACCAAGGGGTCCCACAACAAACCATAGGCCAACTACTCCAAGGGCACCAACAACAACCAAGCCCTCACCAGCCCCAAGGAATCCAGCTACAGCCTAGCGCTCCCCTGCACCAGGTCCCACAAGCCCAGGCACCTGGTTTGATGCCTCAAGGGCCTCATACGTTGCATCAAGGGGTTTTTCAGCAAACTTCAGTCCACCTGCACCAAAGCTCATACCAGCAACCACCTGTAAGTTTATACAGTTTATAAGAAAACCCAAATGAAACTCATCAGACCACAACCTTAAATCCTTCTCCTTTCCTTCCCTTTAGGAAAAAGGTCATTATTTATGTTATGATGATTGTCTGAAGTTATTTCATATTATATATGAAAATATTTTCTCTTAAACTTTGGTCCATTGGACAGCGACATGGCAGTGTTTCCTGTGGCTCCCAAAGGTCTCTGCTCCTCTCTGATAACTTGGTGGGGACCAGACGTAGCAGTACCTCGTTCCTCGACACATTGCGGAGGAGAAGTGACCTGCAGGATTTCTTAGAAGTGGTGCACCGTCAGACTTATAGCTGTACCAAACCTGAAGCAAGTGCCTCCATGGAGTTGTCATCATTAACAACTGATGATCAGACACCAAAGATTGTTCCTAAAACTGGTGCCTCTGCTCATGGATATTGTTTACAATATTCTGAGCAGTTGAATACAAATCCTCAAGCTCCAGACTTGTCATTCAGTTGTAGGAACTCAGATGTTCATCCACATTACTGCCAGGCTTGTGTGGCACTGCTGCTGGCTGTAAGGTCAGCGGATCGAGGGTCTTTGGGTCAGGATCCTTCACCTTATTCATCTCCTGTTCACCAAAACTTGCCATCTTGTTTCTCCCTAAAGCCATCATTCCCATCTGATCTGAACCATCCAGACCTACCAAGTTCACCAATTCAAGGGACTCCATATATACAAGGACTGCAAAACACATCTCAGTCCTTCTCGGTACCTAAGAGCATACATAGTACATTACCCATTCAAATTACCCCACCCTCCCCACTCCACAAAAGCCATTGTCCTGCACATGCTCAAAACATGCCATCATCACTATCCCAAAAAACTCCACATTCTCCTTTACATATATCTATACCCTCACCAGTCCACACATATACCAGACATATGTCCATATCTTCACCGGTTGATCCACCTCCCCCACTGAGGTCCTCATCTCCAGCTGCATATCCATCTTCCATTGGGCCACATTCCCCCAGTCTGGGAGACAGTTCAGATTTGTCTCACCTCAATCGCTGTCTACATCACATTATCAATCGTCGAACCAGCTCCCCTGTGCTGATTGACAGGGCACAGCCTGGAGATAGGCACATCGATGCTAGTGCTAACAGCTTCCACATTCCTCAGTTCCAAAGCATAAACTCTTTGTGTGTACCCCAGTCACATCAGGAAACAGGGTCTTTATCTGTGCAGGACAGTGATGTTGGACCAGGTCTTGTGGTAGGTGACAAATAAAATGTAACAGCTATAATCCTGGCAAAGAAATGTAAAACTAGATTTTTGCTTTTGGCTCACCCTTCAGCTTCAAGCTTCTTCTTCAGCTTCTGTGGAACCCGCTGCCTCCAGAATATGTTTTGTTTCTCATCGCCCTCACTTTCATGTCTGTGTAGCCTTTAAAAGGAAATTCTGACTGGAACGAAATGGAATAAATTTCTCTCTAATCACTACTGTTTCAAAAAGAATTAGAAAGAGGACTGTTTCAGGGGGACTATTATGTCCTTTTGAAGGGCACAGTCTAGAACGTTAGAGGATGCCACAGACTGCTTCCACATAACTGCAAATTACCCGTCACCCTGTATGTGGTCCTTCTTAGAGCAACCTCCCTTGTGTGTGGAGAAAATCACTGCTCTGATGTTTGATGTCACACATTTTCTCCTTGCATTTCCTCCCCATAAGTACCTGATAATTTACCTGTCACATCAAGCAATGTGCTGTTGGGAGTACTCTACCCCAAATATCCTGAAGGCTGTCAGCTGTAACAAGGCCTGTTATGTGTTTTTCAGCCTTCTGCACAACTGGTTTCATCTAAGACAGTCTCTGCTCCAGCGACTCCTGTGCCACATGCTCGACCAAGTCCACAGAGCGTTCCTGCATCAGTCCTCGTAACACAGCAAAACCAGACAACTCTACCACTGACCCAGGAGGTATGTGTATATAGGTTTGTCTTTTTACAGTGTGGATAGTGGTTCATATTGTATTTTTGTTTTAACATCTATATGTGGATCCCAGCTAACAGGAAACATTTTAGGGAACATTGATTAACATTCTCCAAAATGATAAATGTTAGTTATCAAAAATGTTCTTGCAGTAACGTGAGTAGAACACTTTTTAACATTATATATATTATCCATAAGTAGTTAAAGGAATGTTTCAAAGACATTACAGAATTAAAAAAATGTTTAAATGACATTCACATAACCAAGCAATAATGTTAATGTCTAAAAAACTGGACTTTTTGAATGTTCCTGAAAGTTTCAAAATATTGTTTTCAACATTGTTGTTACTTAATGGAAATGTTACGGAAACATTCTTACAACCCAAAATTGTTAGCTGGGATGTGAAACCATGGCTGTGTGCTAGTAACGTGATAGTGTAGTAGTTTAATTTAGTTTCTGTTTTTCCTTGTCTTTGTATTTCTCTCAGTTTCATCTCTATTTCCACCCTGAAGTTTTCACATCTCAGGTAGAGCTGATCTGAAAAACTTATGGGCCAATCATGCCCTAATTTCAGAAGTTTAGTAAAAGTCTGTTTAATTAAACCATTAAATGATCAAATTCCTAAAATTCAGATGAATAATTTAAATCATTGTTACCACTGACTTTATGCAATTGGGAATATAAAGATAAGATTACTAGTTTAATTTGGGGAACTGCTGAAGACCTTCCGAAATCAGTTTTACTTTAAATATCACTCTCTTTTTGTGTTGTTTGTCTTTTGCAGACTTTACCAACGTTTCAGCCCCTCGTTCAGGTGTCTTCAGATGCTCAGTCCATTTCACAGCATTTATTACAGTCAGCATCTTCAATACATAGCATCAGTGCTCTACCTCCACAACCACAGCTAAATGTTCAGACCGTGCCGCTTCTTCAGCCCCTGCAAATCGCCACACAGGTCAGTTCATGCCACCTGAAGCGTGTAGGCTTATGAATACAACATCTTTTTTTAAATCTGAACAAATACTCAGTTTTGCAAGGGTGAAATTCGTTCAGATTTGTAACTTGTTTAAGGGATTTTCTTTATTTTGCATGCAAATATATTGCTTTCTAGCTTCCCTCTAGTTATTTATTTTTTATATCCTGCTTTTTATTCTTTAGTTTCCTTCGTCATATACTCTTTTGCCAGAAGTGGGCGCACCTGCAGGGACAGAACCGATTGTTTTCTCCTCAGCCTCTTACTCTTCTCCCTACTCTACCAATGCTCCTCCTGTATCTTCCCCTTACTACTCACGAAGCCCCATCAATGCTCCTCTTCCAGTAGTACCCATGCAGAATGTACCCTGCATACTAGAAGCAGGAACTCCTGTGTCCACCCCTCTGAATGTGTCCACCTCAGTACCTCTCCTGGCTATGGCCCTGTCCCCACCCACAATTACCCCCGAGCAACATCAGCAGCAAATGTACTCCCCTATTCCACCACCAGAAGGCACTCTTTTCCAACCTCAACCCACACCGTCCTCCATGCCCCTCCCCAATCCAGCTTCCCTCCCTCAGCAGGACCTGACAATTCCTGAAACCATTGCAGAGGTAAATGCTGCGAGTTCCTTCCTGCATTATGCAAGGATTAATGATGTATGATAGTGTGGCTCAACCTGAGAGTCGGGGCCCACTAGGGGTCCTCAACAAACTTCCAAACGGGCCTAAAGTTGTTTATAATAAGACAAAACAAGCGTTAAAATAAGCAAGGGGCCTTCAAAAGTCAGAAAAGGTTGGGTTCCACTGATTTATGTGCATTCAGATAAAGTATAATCAAATTGTGAAATCGCAAATTGTAAAAACTATTTTGAGGGACAGTGTAATGGCAAAACATCAGTCAGGATTGGTCCAGTAGCGCATTGTCATTGCAATCTAATGCAGAATATTTACAATTATTCACTGACCTGTACAATTGAAATCAAGGCTTTTGTTTAACAGGAGTACCTTTGCCATGAGGATCCTCAGGTTTTGGCTTCAGTTCACACCGTTCTGTCGCAGGTCCAGTCTCCTCCGCAGGACAGCCGGTTAGAGCCAAAGTTTACCTCTGTTCAACCTGAGACCCTAAAGCCTCCTGCTGGCATACAGACTGGATGTGTTGTTCCTGAGAACACTGGCATGCCCGGTACAACTCAGCAAATATCTGACTCTGCAGCAGTCCCCGATGCCCCTGCAGCAGAACCCAGCATAATTCAAGCCAGCACTGAGGTGAGAGCCAGTTTGTAACAGCAGGCTGGATAAATATGTCCATAGTGTGCATAACTCACAGAAATAATCATTTTGCCCTGTAGGCACCTGCATCGTTTCCACTCCATAGTTATGTATGTGACAGGTAAGTACAATCATAGTTGTTTTTCTCTAGAAATCATCACAAATTGTCTTTTGGCATATAATTGACAACACTCTTTATTCTGGCTTGTGTTCTACGTAGTTTAAACCAGGATACAGGATCCGGTAAAGAAATGAGTGACAGCTACGAAGGGCCCCCTAGTGGAGGAAAGGGTGACGGCAAATCCAGAAAACACCACCGCAAATCTGCTCGCACACGTTCGCGTCAGGAGAAAATTAACAAGCCTAAGCTAAGCATGCTAAATGTGAGCACTACAACGTGTTTTTAAACACAACTGTTTGTTGCAATCACTCATACTTCATCCTTGTCCCAATTTTAACTTTTCAGGTTAGTAATACGGGTGACAAAATGGTTGAATGCCAGCTGGAGACACACAATCACAAAATGGTCACCTTTAAATTTGATCTAGATGGGGACGCACCAGAAGAAATAGCAACTTATATGGTGAGGTTGAAGCTATTGAATAGATTCCAGATCCAATCTTCTGTTTTATTGCAATTACTTTTCTGCATAGTCTTGCTGAATTTTGTTTCTCTCATTTACATATCAGGTGGAAAATGGTTTCATTCTACCAATAGAAAAGGAGATATTTATAGACCAACTGAAGGACATTGTGGACAAGGCAGAGGACATTTTGAGCGAGGACATGGATGGAGAGAAGACATCAGAACTTGGGAAAAGTCATTTGCAAGGACAAACCTCTGTAGATGCAGGGGGAGAGGTAGTGCAGCTCAGCACTTTCTTTGTGAGAAAATAGTTATAGGATATACGATATAGATAGATATATGAATTGATTAGCAATACAATCTCATTTGTGTGTACTTATCTTCAGGGAATGAAAGATCAGCAACCTGGGGCTCCTCAGCCAGTTTATCAACAAAACGGTAAACTGTTCTGTTCTTATGGGATTATCATATATATCATTCAGTCATGTAATCAAAAAGTCATATTCACCAAATGTTTCCCCATGAATAGGTCAGTGATTTTGTGTAAGTGATGTGTTTTTGTCTTTGCTCAGTTTTGCACACAGGTAAGAGGTGGTTCATTATCTGCCCTGTGGAGGAGGCCCCTGCTGTCAGTCGGGACACATCCTCAGACGGAGGCCCATCCACACAGTCACCATCCACAACAACAATAACTGATGGAACAGCGACTGCTCAGCGTGGTGAGAGCATCTCAGCCCCGCCTCCAGAACCCAGCACAGGATCTGCTTCTGTCTCTATGGGTAATGTCAGATTATCTTAATATATATATTTATATAGCTGGATGTACATGATAGAAATATTGAGGAAACATAGGGCTGGAAATTCGGGTTTCAGAGTTTGCACTTATTTTAAGTACTTTTACATTAATTTACATTTATATGAATGTGAATTAAGCATTTGGCAGATGCTTTTATCCAAAGCTTCAAACTCAAGGTATACATGTGTGTTCCCTGGGAATCAAACCCACAACCTTTTGTGCTGCTAACACAATACCAGTTGAGCTATGGGAACCGTATGTTCAAATTAAACTGTGGTAAAAAATAAACCTAAATATATGTGGCTGTGTATATATATTATTATATAAAAATTATTAATGGAAGGATCTAACTGAATAGTGCAGTACTGTGAGATTGATACGATAACGATTTGTTGCTTCATTAAATTTTTATTTTTGTTCTTTTTCTCCACACAGACTCAGAAGCTTGCGCCACAGCACCCCCATCTGGAGGAAGTGATCCTTATGGGGTCTGGAGTCCCCTTTCTATGACCACTACAGACCCTCTTTCTTTAGCGCCACTCTCCCAAGCTCCCCCTGTTCCCCAAGCCGCCTCAATGTCAGCGCAGACTGCTTCCCTTCCAGAGGAGGGGCCAAATTTGGGCTCCGCCCAGGTCGGTGCACAGCAATCCCAGCCATGCACGGATCCTCATAGCTCTCTTTTCGTGGATGACACCCAGAGTGGCAGGTTGCGCTCTTTGTCCCCTATCCACACTGCTCAGCAGATGGCTGAACTTGCATGTGCAGTGTCCATGGTGGAGGAGGTACCCTGCTGCCCCTTGGTCATGCCACTGTCGCTTGAAGTGAACAGTGGGGCTCAAAGGTCACCCTCTGTGATAGCACCACCATCACAGGATACAACATCTGCGCGTGAACAGCTCCACTCTATTACATCTAGTCGAGCTGAACGTGCGTCACAGCCTGTGGTGCTGCAACAACCTGTACCCACTGCAGGCGGGGCCAAGGCACCTTCCCTGCCTCAAAGCCCCGCCCCTTCACAACATCACTTTGTTCCTGGAGAATCAGATGGGGAGGGGCGTACCAGAGGAGGGTTTGTGGACAGCACAATCAAGACACTCGATGAGAAGCTACGAAATTTACTGTACCAAGAGTATGCCCCTATGTATCCGTCTGGGAGTGCTGCAGAGACTCCAGGATCTGGCACTGAGTATATTCAGTCCCCACCAGGACCAGAGAGCGCAGTGGGAGGGTCAGGAACCAGCACACCCAGTCTTGTGGGAGAGGGACGATTCAGAGCGGGAGAACAGTTGGTAGGTTTAAGCTCCATCTGTTATTCTTATGGTTTACAATTGGAATGGTTTTATTATTTGTAACCTTTAACATTTTAATAATGGTTTAGACATTCTTATATTTTTTTAAAAACTGTTTGATTAAGAAAATTTAAGATTGTAAATATTCAATCATGTTTGATGGATCATAACAAAAAAACTTCATACCCATTTTTATTACTATCTAAGCATCCAGTGATAAGAATAAGGGGGAGAGAATCCAGACTAGTGGGTTAAACTAATTCCCAGCTAACGCACCATTTGAATAATATGGTTGTCTATGTCAGTAGAATAAATTGCATTATAGGACAGTGTTGCATTCATGCAGCTGTGTAAAAAATGACTGTACTAAGTTAACACTCCCTAAATAATAAGGCTTTTTAATGTTAACTTTTGCTTTTTAGCCACAGATACCAGAGCGTGTGGACAGTTTAAGTGCTCTCAGTGACTCTGCTGTTGGAGGTATGACAATAGTTCTTTATCTTACTCTTCAATTAAAGAAACAGTGAGCATTTATATAAAGTATTTAATTCTGAATTTAAGCCATCTTTCTCAACAGTTACTGTGTCAAGAAGACACGTTATGCCACACTCCACTTCTTGCTCTGGATCCAAAAGTCGGTTTAAGGTCAGTTAATCTTTATTAATTATGTTTACTAACCTGGCAAATACTTTTAGACAGGGGTTCTTTTTCTATTATTGCTTTTAACATTCGTTAACATGTTGCCTCCTTTAACTAATAACTAATTAAAGTTTTATTCACATTCCTTGTGAACACATATTGTTAAACAAAGAATGATGCCAGACTTGTTTACTATTTAAAAATATTTGTTCATTTGTTCATTGTTCATTTCTGTGTTGATTTCACCTCAATGAATCAGATGATGCCCAGCACCACAGAAATTCTGTCAGGTCAAGGGCGTAAACAGCGTAGCTTGAGCAGCACAGCATCTCCAGCGCACCCTGGTGGCTATTTGGGAGAATACACCATGTATGAAGAGCCAGCGATTTCAGCCACTACCGTCGGGAGGTTCTCAGTGGTCTGCACAGAGGATGAGGTCACGCGCAGGAAGCAGAGCAGCAGGTACTCCGCCCCACCTGACTTTTATTTGGATGCTCCACCTCCCCTGACCAAAAGAGGCTCCCTGCCAAGGGCACAGACCTCAGTCTCAGCCGACGTCACGGTTCATGCTCGCTTCATGTCATCTGACTCTGAGAGCAGCCCTGCCAAAATGGCACCCACAACCCCATCCCGCCATGGCCGATCTGAAAGGAGAGGAAGTGACCTCATGAAAAGGGCTGTGGCGTTTCTGAGGCGTTCTGGCCGCAGTAGTAGCGTGCAAAGCTCTGATTCGCCAAGCAGAAAAGGAGGCGTATACGGATCCTACGTCAGCAGTGACAATGACTCAGAAATGGAGGATTCTGACATAAAGAGGGATCTTCAAAGACTGAGAGAAAAGTAAGTTTAGCATATGCGCGTTTGAAAGAGACAATGTAAAATGTAAATAAGAAAAATTAATCAAAATAGAAGACATAAATATATAATAATAATTATCCTGCTTGCATTGTCTTTGAACAGACATATGAAGGAGATAACGGAACTGGAAGCACACCACAGAGAAGAGATTGAGCTTCTCTATATGAGATTAGGGAAACCACCCCCACCAGGTCTTTATGTCTCATCAACAGCGCCCTCTGCTGGACGCAAGCGCAGAACCAGCAAGCACAAACTAAAGGCTGGCAAACTGCTCAGTCCGCTTGTACAACAGCTGAGAAGTGTGGCATCTAAAACAAGCGAAGGCAGCAAAACTAATGATTTAAAAACAGGTAGGTCAGAATTTTGTTTCGTATCAGGATCATTTAAGATGACCTTAATTGCTTAGAAAAGTCAGGCATAATATTTACAAAGAAGATAAATGTATAAAATCTACTAAGAGCAGTCATTTTCTCACTTTCAGCTGAAGCTGCCCTGAGCTTAAATGGATCTCCTGCCAAAGCTTCAAATGTTTGTGACGGCAGGGGCTATAGTGGGTCAGAGACTCTGCCCTGTTCTGTGTCTGAACCGGTTCAGACCCAACAGCCCTGCTCTCTAAAGGGATCACTCTCCTCTGACAACATCTACTCTGGTCTGCAGGGGGAAGGACCAGGGCTGCGCAGCCAGCCTGCTCAAGGTGACTTTTATTTCTATAAGACGGAGTCCTATTGTTAGTAGAATAACTAATCTGGCTTTGTAGGGGATATTGACAGATTCATTGATCTTTCAGTCAATATCAATTGATCACCACCTGCACAGAAACACAAGAAAATCCAGATGAAAGTGGCACTATGTAACACTATTTTACACTATGTAGCCTGGATACTAGATGGAGTTCTTACGTAAGTATCTTATTCTTTTTTTCTCTCACTTCTGTCTGCAGGCTGGCCTCCTTCTCCCCAGGCGTCTGCCCAGGTCACCTATAAATCCAGCAGTAAACCACGTGCTCGATTCCTCAGTGGGCCTGTTTCTCTGTCCATCTGTTTGTATATCTCTCCTTTCCATCATTTCCCATGTCAACTCTGGGACCTCTGCTATCTCTGTTTTGCTCTCTCTTTTTCCCTTTCATTATTTACATGTCTTGCTGTGTCTCTGTACAATTTTCTCTTTTCATTTTTCCTCATTCACATTTGGTTCACTTTGATCATCGCATTAATTTAACTTCAGTTGTTTTTTACTTTGATTTCACTTTTGCACTTTCAATTTCTATTTTCACTTTTCACCTTATGTTTTACAATGTCATGTTAAATTAGATTGCCTTTAATAAATTATGTGTAATGTAAATTTTAGATAACATTTTCACCTGAGCCTGTACAGTGACTTGCTACCAAAGATTAATTGTATGTTTTGTTTGTTTTTTGTAGGGTCAACACTTAAACGATTATGTCTGGGGAAAGAACGTGGCAGCAGTAACTTTCCATTATTTTACTTTCATTTTTAGACTAAAGTTGATAAAATATTGATACATTTGATTTATAGCATTAGGCTCAAAACAAACATAGAATTTTCAGGGACTATGGATTGTTATTTATAATATTCCCACTTGTGCTATAGGATCTGGAACACCATCGGGTGCCTCCCCGATGCCTCCCAGGACCACTCCCCCACCTCACCAGCCGATTGGTCTTGCCCAAGCACAGAGTAACAACAGCAACAATAAGAAAGATGTTTTGACACAACACCTTGATAGAATGGTGGATAACTGGGCAGAAGGTGTTAGGTCTCCATCATGCTCCCCACGCACCATCAGTCTAAGACCACAGCAACTGTCCAGGGGCCGGATCTGGAGCGCTGTAGAGGTGACATCATTAAAATACATTACAAAAATGCATTAAAATGCTTAAATGACATAGTGATGCTAATACCTCTGATGTGAATGTTTTTTCAGGGTCCATGGTCTATAGAAAGAAGAAGCATTTCCCAGGTGCCTCTTTCATGGCCACAAATAGATTCTCATACATCCACAATGCTACAGTACAGTGTCATGGTGCCCGGTGACCCGTTTGGAAAGATGCTGGCCTCCCCACTCTTAGAAATGGACCACTGGCCAACAATGACTGCCGCTCTTAACCAAGAAATCTTTGTTTTCCCCCCTGTGCATTCTCGCCCTTGGACAGCACCTTCCTCTCCCAGTGAGCTCCCTTGTTATAGAGCTAAGATTATGTAGCTTTCCATCACTCTACCAATAATTACTCTGTCGCCAAAAATATTTACTCCAGAGTTTCTTTAGAATGCTGGTTAGGCCTATCAGTGTGCAAATCTCTTGCTAGCATGTAGTTGTTTACAATGCACAATAAATAGTAACTCCACATGAATGTGTAAATATTAAGGCCACCAATTTAAGCATTTGTGGTGAATCATTTATGTAAATTCAACATTATTGTACATATTCATATAGCCTATGTAGCATAACTGACTTTTAGCATAGGCTATGTACAGAATGTATATTTTTCATCAGAACCTGTTTAGCTTGCTTGTGTTTGTGCATAATCGACTCCCTTAATACATTGAGCTGTACACATATGTAAATTCTCTAAGTTAAAATACCCTTAAATTTGTGTTCATGTGTATAGGCACTGTTTATACTTATGTAAATATAAACTCTGTCTGCATATGTGCATAAACTGGACACAAGTTAATGACTGAGATTTAAGTCAATTAGTCATTTGATATGAATGGTATTGGTATTCTGCTGGTAATGGTAAGTAATAATCACAAACATATAGTAGCGATTGCTAAGTGCACACTGCTTGCTGGAAAAGTAACAAAAATGTAGTGCACTGGGACCAAGGGAGAATTTTAACGGACTGTACATTTCCAAAAAAGTGGCCTGAAAGAGTGCCTTGATTGTACTGAGTACCAGCCAGTGAACCAATGAGCCAATGATTGATAATATCATTCAGTTAAGTGTCAATTTGTTTAAATGACTGTGCATTTATAATTAGGAGGATATTGTAATTATTACAATAATGTAGCATTCATACAATACAGTAGCATTTAATGACCTTTTACGAGAGGGACCCACTAATTGTTTTTACACTGCTGGGTGTATGGGGGCTGAAGCCCACCCTTTTAATTCTGTTCTGCCCTGTAAATTCAAGACCCACTCCTGATAAGCAGAAAATCACACTGAGCTACAGCAAAACAGGTTTTCAAAGCTGTGAAGTTTCTCAAGTCCATTGTATTATAATATATGAAATTATGGGTTGCGTGACCTCTGCTGGCTGTTATCATGCTTGCAGGAGCTAAATCCCATATTTGCCAAATTATCTCTCATCAATCCACTGCATATATAACTGTACTCACAAATGATATGTTATAAAATAAACATTTCTACCATATATAGGCCTTTTAAAAGGGTCGGTATTTTTATCCTGACATTGATAACCAGTAATACATTGCAGTTAATGCTGTCTGTAAATTGTTAAGGTTTCTGTTTATATTACCGTGGACCAAATGCACTGGCATCCTACTAGCTGCAAACAAGGTAAGTTAAAATGTCACAGGGGCATGTAGGGCAAGGTTTGATAAAAACATTTTTATTATTACATTTATTATATGATTAGATATCCTCCTTCGAATGAAGAACAACTATTTTATTATAAATTATCTTTGTATTAAAAATGATGTACAACCAATGTACTGGCATCGAGTCTATAGGCTCAAAATCCAGTGTAATTAAATGTTATGTTCTGTTATATAAAATCGCAACACAATAAGACTGTTAGGAAAAGGTTTCCCTGTTAAGCTCCAAAAAACATGTTGTCGTACAATTTCTGTGTAAAGAGCCATTTTGACACAAAGCGCTCTTCCGTCTGAACATTATGTACAGATGCTTATATTCCAAGTTAAGGTGTAAACGTACCTGTCATCCTGGTAAGATAATAATATGATATCTTCTTCAGAAAAAGATTATGAAGCCTCCAAACAGATGCCAAAACATGTTTTTCAGCATAAACGGTGAGAAAATTGTACAGTCGCGTTTTAACTGCTTTCCTCTCGCGCGCTAGTGATTCCAAAACGCGCGAAAATTCGCCGCCTGAGGGACCAACATTAAACTGGTGGAAAATAGGATAATGTATAAAAGACTTATTGTATTTCGTGTCTTACATTTTTTTAGTTTAACAACAACAATTATCAAGTGAATTGTTATATGGAATAGGGCGTTAGAATGATGATAATCATCTAATATCTGCCTCCTCTATTAAAAAGGTGAGGGTCAAAGGTCACCTTATACTTATACTAGACTCATGAACATGCTAGTCAGAATTTCAATATATTTTTCTAAGACCCTTGAATGCAAAAACATAAATGTATAATTAAACAGCTGTACATCAGATACAGAAAACATTACCAAAATATTTTTGAATAAGCTTGTTCAGTACAGTATAATCCCAGGTTTTTATTGTAAGCTAGAGTAACTCAGAGTGTTATAAAAGTGTGCATACAGTGTATACATAATATTATTATTATAATCATTACTATGTGATGTGCTATAGGATATATAGTATTTTCAAATTTACATTGATGAAATGACTGAATTATTAATGAAATGTATGTAATTCATATGTAATTCTCAGAAGTTTGGAAGGTTATATTTGAAAATGAGTTCATTTCTAAACAAGACAAATTAATGCAACTTTATTAGTAGCCGAAATGATAAAATCCTGACATGTACCTCATCATAAACACCTCAAGAGTTGTCATAAATCAGTGATTCATAAATAAAACAACTGCATGAGATACAGCTATGGTGTGTATGAGTCTGCAGATACGCAGACAATATAAATTGTATGTGACACATCTCAGTGTTTTGTCCTTTGCCCTTGTGCTTCAAACCTGTTTCATGGAATACTGTAAAGCTGTGTTTATGACCTATAAAAAGCTCATACAGTAGCGCCCAGAGTCCAAAGGATACTTAATGAAATCCGCTTTTGTCCAGAATTCTCAGTCTCAGTTCAGAGATATTCCATTTGTATGGTAATATCAGTTTGAATGAACCATTAAAACAAAGAATGACAAAAGTCATATTCAGCTAAAGAATTAATGTTGTTGAGCATAAAAAGCTGGATTACTGGACTGTTAACTTCCAGGCTAGTGAAGGAGAAAAGTACTGGAATACGAAGAAGCTATAGAGAGGTGAATAACATTCCTTTTGGAATGTTTTATCGATTGACTGACACTGACAATTCCCTAAATGAGTAGTTAAACAAAACTGCGTCACTGCTGTGAGGTCGAAGGCCATTTAACTTGCCTCTCCCACTTCTGAACTAGGTCTCTGTTTAAAGCACTGCATGCCACTCAGGAACGTTAGAATGTTACCTTGGAAATTCCAGCTGACGGATACTCTGGATTGTGAAGTTCTAAATGGATTCTCTTTTTCGAATTCCAGTTAGAAGAATCAAGCAATTCTTTGAATACATCTGCAGTCACCTGCAGGCAGGTACAATGGCCATCATTTTGATTCTGTATCTGATATATGTTAGTAATATAAAGATGATTTAATTATCATATATTTCTGGCAATATTTTGCTTTCCCTAGAACTGAACCAAGTATTTCTGACGCCACTCTCTGAGTTTTACTGCAATCATTAACTACTGATGACAGCATTCCAGAGTGTTTTACCAAGATAACTACTGTACTATCAATGTTGCCATTGTCACTGTGTTTTAACTCAGAGTTACACAAATGCACACAGACTTACATTCTATAAGCAGAGGATTCTTGATGAAAATAATTGTGTAATGGCAGGAAAATATCCTCAATGTCTGTAATGAACAAATAACTTTAAAATCGTTTGTACAACTTTGTCCACTTGCTTACAGCAAATCTTACAGCTAATACAGCTTTCTGTGTTTTGAGAACCACACAGCCTCATCAGCTATTCTCACATTTATACTGTATGTCATTGTCAGAAAATCTTAGTTTTCAAATCTTGCATGTTTCACACGTTTGTTTTAATGATATAATGAGATTTTATTTTGTTTATTTGTTTTATAGGTGTAACAAAGAAAAATCTAAATCGTCCCCCAGGACCTGTTTAAAGACCCATGGGTTCCCCTGATTGGGCAACACTGTATGACACACAATGTTGATTGTTTATAACATCAAGTGAGTAAAAAGAAAGAAGCTTTTTATGGAGATGCATAAAAGATGCTAACATTCAATTACGCTCAGAAATTGTAGGATACCTCTGAAAACATCATTATGGCTAACATTACAAGCGAGCTGGACAACAGTTCCAGCTATGGACCAAGTGATGTTGAGCGAGTGTTAGTGCCTATATTTGACACCTTCATTCTTGTGAGTGGGGTGGTGGGACACATCCTGGTTCTTATCATCATCTGTCGTACAATGCGACAAGGTCAAGGACATTCAAATGGAGGAAGAACAGGAGGAATACAAGAAACAAGCGCGAATGGAACAGATGTTCTTCTCCTGTCCTTAAGTGTGGCAGATCTTTTGCTGCTCTCCTGCCTTCCCTATCACACAGTTGCCATTGCGACACGCCACTGGCCTTTTGGTAGCTTTATGTGTAAGTCTGTGAGCTTCCTGGGTGCCATGTGTACCTCGGCAAGCGCCTTCACCCTGGCTGCTCTGGCGTTTGGTAGATACATTATTGTGGTCCACCCGTCCAAAGCGTACCGATGGCGCAGAGAAGGGCGTTTGAAAATAATCACTGGAGTTTTGTGGATACCTGCTGTTGTCCTGGCAGCTCCTCAGTTTGCCTGGAGAACGCTGATTTCCGGGCATGATGTTCGTCAAACCCGTGAGGATCTGGCATGTTTCAATTTCCTATCCGACAAAGACCAGCTGGCATATGGAGTGTGTCACTTCCTTCTGGCTTTTGCCTTTCCACTTGGGATCATTGTAATAGCCTATGTGAAGATTTACTGTTTCCTCAAAAACACTCGACAAGGTCGAACAAGCCAGACTGACCGTTTGGAAGCGTATCATGTGAAAGTAACTCAGACGTCAGCTCTGCTAGTGTTGGCATTTGCATTGTGCTGGCTGCCTTCCTATGGGCTGATGTTCGCTCAGATAAGCGAGAATTATGCTGTGACTGGGCCTGTTCCTCGCTTTGGACCTTTTGCTACCTTCGCTCGCATCATGGCGACCTCCTCTACTGTGGCCAATCCTATTCTTTATGTTTTTATGTCAGATAAATTCAGGAAGGAACTAACAAAACTGGGTCAGCAATGCTGTGGAAACAGAGACTTTTAAATACTAAACTTTAACTTAATTTTTTGTGCAATTTTAGTAAACACAAACAGTGATGTAAGCAAAGCTTCTATGTTGTTGAATATGTTTTATACATTCCTTTATTATTCTGTGTCAATACAAGTGCAGACTCAAAAGGTTTTATCACAATTGCTGTATTTGAATATATTCAGGAAGAGTTTCATTGGGGAAATCATTAAAAGAAATATTATATATGTATAGCATAGGTTTGATATTATTGAATAAGAAATACATTAAAAATGTTGATGCTGAGTTTTCTGTTGTATGACTACACAATATATTTACTCAAAGTTTAGACATCATTAATCTTCTTACCATGACCTACTGCCAAACATAGAGACTCTTAAAACACAATGTACAGTAAGTGTGTTGAGAGAATGCCACACTCCCCCGTATTTAATAGTAATTGGAAATTTCCCTTTTAGAGTTTGGTATTAAAGCACTAAATATAGGCCAGAAGTGACTGATGCACTGAAGGATATATTTATAAGAATAAATGGACCATCAGAATATATTACTTATGGAGAGAACAGTTTTGTCACCCAACTCTACAGCTGAGTAACGGTGAAATCCGAGATCTTCCTGTCCATCACAGCCTGGAAAGGCACAAGCCAACATCCGACAACAGGAGCCAAAGGAAGTCCGTAGTCTGTGACAGTCTCCCTACACAAATGTAAAGAAATGCTTTAATAAACTAAAAAGATCAACTGGAATTTCATATATAAGCATGTGTATTTTTTATCACTTACCCAGACACCTTCACTTCTTTGTCCATTATCTTTAGAGTTGGTGTACTTGATCCTGGAATCTCCTCATATGTAATATTGGCTTTGCCTTAAAAAATCCACAGATATTGTGATTTGTTACCAGTGTTTAATGACCACAGTTTCAACCAAAATATACCGTTTAATAATGAAATGGTTACACTCATTTAACCACAAATAACAACAAGTTGCAACCTACCTCAGTATATATAAGAAAGCTCAGTAGCAGTACCCTTGATTTGCAGTCTTACCTATAATGCCTGTAGGGCTGCCATCTTGTGGATGTCTTTGAACCACAGGCCAAAGAAAAACGTCTCCATCTTTCTTATGACGAAGAACATCAACAAAGGTGTCCCCCATGATAACGTTGATTCTATCGCCTCGTAATATCAGCTCCACCCTGTTGATACAGAGAACTCATGACTGAACTTTCCTTCTGGTGCATATAAAATACATGGACAATTTACCACATACAGTTTACACATACAGTTTCATGTAGCATGATTTGCATTTTGATTATAGATACAATTATTATAGATTTGCCCTTTTATTATAAATTATTTGCTTACTGTAGTGAGACAATTGTACATGTGTGGTTTCTGTGTTATGTGGTTTAACTGCAAATGTATATATAAGCCTATATATAGGCAGAAAACTGCTAGTTTTTACTTCTCTGTGTTTTGTTGGGTGAATGTCTGTCCCCACAATAATTCCACATTGTCCTGGTCTTTGCAGTAACTGATGGACGTTGTGTTTATGATCAGATGATGGTTCTTTTTATAATGAAAGGCAATTTGATTGAATCCTTTTTTAGATGCAAGGGACTCTCCATTCATGGAGAACTCTAGGATGGACAGACACAGTAAACGAGAGTTAACAAACACAAATAAAGCAAGTTTATGAGAGGTGCCCATTTAAAGGGCCGCACACGCAAAAGAAATAGTTGTTTGTGTCTGACCTGAAGAGGTGTCCTCCAAAAGTCTGAATTTGTGAGGGAGAGGAACATCATAACAAAGTGGTTTAGGCTGATCATTAGCCGGCAGCAGGAACCGATTACTATGAACTGTTGGAACTAAGACAAAAACCAACCAACTGAGCAAAACCAACCGAGCAAAACCAACCAGCTGAGCAAAACCAACCAACTGGAATAAAATAATCTCACACAAAATAAATAATGTAAAAGATGTTACCGTACCGGACACAATGCGGTGAACCTTTATCGCATCGTTCTTCTGTTGAGGAATTGTTCTGAAGTAAACTATAAATCTATCTGCAGCTATATCATCTAAGGCCAACAGAAAGTATAAATAAGGTACATTTTTAACGCACACATTCTGTAGGTGTTTATCATTTTTAGACCCTGTAAATTATGGCTAACCTTACCCATTATTCAATATTATATTCACAATATACCACAGCCAATCATATCTTATTGCTTAATTTAACCGGTTAAACATTTGAATGATTTTCTGATTGGTTTCTTAGTGTTAGGAAACAGGTGTGAGATACCCGAGGGTCTAGATTTTTCTTTACAAATGACTGGAATTAAATGCTAATGCACACTCAAATAATTTATAAAAGAACAATTAAATAGGTTCACTGTTAATAATGAGGAAGAATATGTTGGTGTACCAGTCGAATCGTCATACTCCAGTCCTGTGGAATATATCAATAAAAAATGTTCATATAAATTTTATATTCTGCTTGGTCTGAGCATGTAATAGCTGTGAGGTAACAACACTCACATTTTCTTTATCTATGACTTCGATTACATATTAAAAACATGCTTTAAAAAATAAAATAATTATTGGTTACAATAAATAAGAGAAAAAAATGGCTTACCAGAGTGTCTTTGAGTAATGGGACTGAGTAATGATTGAGTCATTTGAGTCATGGGATTTGGTGCTGCAAGTCTGGATAACCCTGTTTATTAGCATGACACAAACTTCAATTTCTTTACAAGTAAACGTCAAAATCAAAATGATATAATGATCGTTGAACATCTCTATATTGTCAGTCAATTCTTGCATAATTTACCTCTAGAACGACCACTGCCAACTGAAACTAGAGAATGAAATAAGAAAGTGTTTTAGTTGTATGAATATACATAGCAACACATGTTTAAAACTGTAACTTGGACCAAAGACAAACTCTGTATTGATCTATACTTTTATTGTAAGTGTTTAAACCAATGGGAATGCTAGTTTTCTACAGCACTCAATGAGGTTAAGAATAAATATATATACTGTATATATATTATACATATATATGTATATGTTTTTTATTAAAATGTATTTTACCTTGACGAGATTTTCCTCTATGGTTCCTCTGTGCTGCTGTTTTAAATAAAAAAATGATTCATGTTTTAAAATCATCATAAAACAGTAAAAATTGTTATGGTAACAGGAATAAAAAGAAGTAGGACTGTCCAAACATTTCCCTGGTCTTGTATAAATAAAGGCAGCAAAGCATTTACAAAGCAGTTTGTGTTCAATGTCTTTATTTTGAGGTATGACATATAAACCCTTTCAGTTTCTTACCACTAGGACGCGCAGCAACTGGGGGTCTGTATGGTGCTACGCCTTCTTTGGGCTTGTCAGCAACTTCTACTTCCTCTTCCTGTGGCTTAGTAACAACCATA
>JAZGTK010006658.1:0-20500 GCA_036877625.1 Ambastaia sidthimunki | reverse complement strand
CAAACAATAAGACGAACAAACACTCAAACCTTTTTGGGTTTCCTATTCATAATAAGCCTTGATCTTCAGCAGTCCACAGTAAGCCAAGCTGTCTATAAAGAAAGTTCAGCCATGTTGTAACTCCCCTTAGAAGTGAGAGTCTTACCAAAAACACTGCAAGAGCAAAATGCAGAAAGCTCAAATGGTGTTAAGAAGTATTCTAGTTTGTCAGCAAAGCATCTAGAAATCTCTGGATCATGCTAATATCCCTGTTGATTTGTTTACGATACAAAGAACACTAAAGAAGAAAAGTTTATGAGCGGACACCAAGGGGAAGGCCAATGCTGTCAAAAAATAAAAACATTTTGCACATTTGAAGTTTGTTTGACAGCCCTACTGGCAAAATATTCAGTGGACACAGGAAACCAAAGTTGAGTTGAGTTGTTTTAAAAAACCAACGCTGTGTGGAGGAAAAAAGGTACAGCACACCAACATCTAAAGTTCTTCTCATCCAAAAAAGTAAGATGGAGAAGCCATCATGATTCAGCCTCAGGGTCTAAACAAAAAATAATAATTTAAGTTTATTTATGTTTATCAGCAGATTTTATTGGAGAATTTAAAGCTATATATACAACAACTAAAGTTGTTGATGCAATAGGACTTTAAGAGAAAGCACAGTAAATTAACAACAAAACGGCTTTGAGAGAAGAACATTGGCCTTCTGGAGTGGCCCAGTCAGGTTCCTGACCTTAAAACAATTGAGATGCTTTGTCACGACCTCAAGAGAGTGATTCACACCAGACATCTTTAGAAACCTGCTAAAATAAAACAGTTTTGTAAAGGGGAATGGTGAGAAATTCCTCCTGACCGCTGAGCAGGTCTGATTTGCGATCACAGGGAACGTTTGGTGGTTATTGCTGTCAAATACCAGTCAGTAAATCTGAGGGTTTACATATTTTGTATCCTGCAATGTGAATGTTAATGCTGTGTGTTCAATGAAGAGATGGAAAAATATAATTGTTTGTGTGGGACTTGTTAAGGAAGTTATAATTCATATGTAGCCAAGTGAACAGTGTCTTTACACAATACAAAGAGGTCCACAGACAATTATTTTTTGCACTATAACTAATGCTTCAATAGTTGTGTTGCAGTTACAAATTGCTCTTTTACAGTAAACACTGATTTTGTAACACACACACATATACACAAAATGTGCATTTTGAAAAAACTAAAATTAACCTAGTCAAAATAAGAATATAAATGGTTAGTGAAATTACCAAGCAAAAGGCTATATGGCTGTTTTTCTCAATATCATGCCATTGTTATCCATGCCTCTATTAAAATAATGGGTCTGAGAATCTCCACGACGCTGCAATTAAAAGATAATGACTAATTAACTATCATCCTTTAGTAATTGCTGAAAAATTATTAAGCATAACAAGTGACCGACAAGGTTCATACAGAATTTTTTACTGTGCAGTGTCACAGAATTTAAACGACGCATCCCAAACAAATCTTGTAAGTTTATATCTGAGTGTATGTTTACTATTCCTCTATGACTTTCTTTTAAGGGAATTCCAATAATTTTTTTTCAATTGCTACAATGAAAGTAAATGGGGACTGCCTGTTCTTGGTCCCCACCCACTTTTATTGGACATTCTTGGACATTCTATTAAACATCGTCTTTTGCGCTCCACACAACAAAGAAAGCCAAAAGCGGCTTTGGAATAATTTAAGGACGAGTAGGAGATGATGAGAGAATTTTTATTTTGGGGTGGACTGGCCCTTTAATAAGCATTCTCTGCTGCAGAGATGTCTTGGGAGAAAATAAGCAAGGTGGCTAATTCAGCAACACGATGGTGACTCATAGAAAACTAGGCTTCAATAATTGATGTTCCTCTCCTCTGTAATCAGCCAACTGTAGGGAATCAGATGCCTGGGTGTGAAAAAATGCGCCGTGTACGTTGCATTGCAGGCTGCGGCAAGACAGGCAGAGAGAAACACTGTGTACTAAGACTAAGCAAAGGTTGACAAATGTCTACAACAAAGTGCTTAGAGAAAGATTTATCCCTTCAACATCTCCACATCTAATAAAAGTTCCGCAAACTCCCATGACTCATTCATCACGGGTCAAAATCGAAAGCGTGTGGTGATTTGTTGTGTCTGAAAAGCATGATACATCACAACGCCTTCGCAAAAACATCAAACCATTCACATAGAAACAAGTTCACATTACACTACATAGGGGATTCATCTCTTTGAGGTAAAGCTCAGATTACCAAGGCCCCACTTCCGTTCTGAGGCACTGAGGCATTTGATTGCTCAGTTATGTGTTATATTCAGGTGCTAGGGCAATGCCAACACAAGCCACTGCTGCTCAGTGGTTGTCCATCAGCCTTCCAGGCAGCTGGCATCAGTATTCCGGGCGGAGGCCTGTCTGTCAGGCTTTATTAAGGAGCTTTACTGGGCCACAGCCACTCCAGCAAGCTCAGGGTTCTGTCACCTAGCTAAAACGTGTTAACCACAAGCCACATTATCTCCGTAAGCGAAGTCTCACCCTTCATGAGCACATAAGCCACTGAAAACAAAGAGGGAATTGAAGGTTAGTTTACAGGATAATAATGACACCCATAGTCTTTAGTTTCTCGTAAAGTTACCTCAGAAACTGCACAACAGGGAAGGAAATAAAAGGCTCGATGGGGGAGAAACAATGCTTGCAAATTGCCCATTAACTTTGTTATAACCTTCCTTACATTTAATACCTTCATAAGCAAATTCACGAAAATTCTTTAACACGAAGAAGAAGGGATCGCCGTTCGCCCCAGTCGTGCTACAAATGTTTAGCCTTTGCACATATTACTTTGATTAGCCACAAAAAAGTTGCCATATAAAGTAGAACGGGGACAGATATTTCACTGTTGCCAGGCAACAGTTCAGACTAACTGGGTTTTGACAGCAGTTCTATTAATGAGAGCTCAAAGTGTAAACTTCATACAATACAAGGGTTCAGTGATAAGGACACAGTCCTACAAATAATAATACAGGGAATATATATATATAGTATATATAACCCCAAAGGAAAATACAGCATGAAAACAAATAACTGTAGGCCATATCGATTGTATGGCTTTGTTGTATATGAGGTAGAAGATGTAAGTGGGGGTTGTTTTTCACCTCCCTGCAGAATAGCACAACACTGAGACTTTGTGATAATGTTTATGCATCACTTGCCTGGTTTCTCCTTTGCTTTTGCATCTTTAGATTAAGGTCTCCATCTAGTGACAGCTTCTCAATGCAGCTGAGAGAAGCTCTTCAGACCTGCAAAAGCAACATGTTTAATATGCAGAGAATGATGGATTCTAGCTATGGTGAGAACTTATCCTGGTGCTGTGTCTTTTGAGGTATGCTTAGTCCTGGGCAAGCTACTTAAAAAAAAATGAAAGCTTGTAAGTTTTTTGAGAAAATAACCACACTATCAAAGTATATAGATACAGGACAAAAGTTGTTAACACATTTATTTTATAAATAAATATATATTAAAAGTAATTTGCCCCAAAGTTGTTAACACATTTATTTTATAAATAAATATATATTAAACTGTTTGCACCAATAGACAAAATGGGATGTATTGATATATTGTGATATGACGATATAAATGTTAAACAAATCAGGTGTAGCATTCATCTGGTGACCTAAGATTCCCCTCTTTCCCACTCTGTATGATTTCTTGTTGGCTCTTTACTGTCCTATGTAATAAAAGCTATAAAGGCCAAAAACAACTTGATCTAAAAGGTCTGCCACTGATTGACAAACACATAGTCCCACCCCAAACTCACACCACTGGATGAGTAATTCTGTGTCAGACTGGAAAGGATGTTCAGACAAACAAAGCCAGTCTGTTCATACTTTCTGTGAAAAAAACCTTCTACAATTGACTGATAGATGTCAGCATATTATTCTGGGATAAGACGAAGAAGACATTACACCTGTAGCTTCACTATAGGTAGCAACAGCAGGAATAACAAATGCACCAAGGTGCTTATTTTATTCTTAAGCTTGGAAAGCTGAGGTAACAATCAGACTTAAGCCAGTTTCACTGTGAATGATGTATATTACTTTGAATGCTAGTTGTCTACATGTGTGGTCTGCTTCTCTCAGCCCTGTAAAAAAACAAACATGAACGTACTTCATTAGACTTCCTACTTGGGCAAGATGTCTCCCAGAAAACGATGGAGAGTCGAGCCCCATGCAAATTTGTGTTTCATCCACAGAAGCTCGTACAATTCCTCTGTAGTCCTGCTGATCTGTAATGAAATGTAGAATGTTCTATCGCTCCTCCGCCAGTCTTATTCTTCATCGCAGGTGGTCTTGTTAACCAGCAGGTTTAATTTTATATTCACCCCAGCAGTCATGGCTGAGTGTACATCTGAAGTTCGCTAATGTTGACTAGCGTGTGGGAATTGACCCTGTCCGTCTGACAGACAGCGTGAATTAATGCTCAAGGTAAATTTGATAAGTTTGTGAAAATAAATTCTGACAACGCATACAAATATCCCCAGGAATATTGTTGTTAAAAGTTACATTTTCTGGTAAATTTATTTTCTCTCTGAAAGCAGATTCCAATTACCATGTGTGCTTCACGAGATTTACCCAGGTTGATCTTTCACAGCTCAGAAGACTTTGGGTTATATTTCAAGATGATTTTCCTAAACATCCTGAGGAGAAACAGAAGACACCTAAATGAGACAATTGTTGACATACAGAAGACGTATACATCTATAATATTAATGTAAACAGCATAACAAAAGTAACTCTAGATCAGGGGTCTCTAATCCATGTTCCTGGGGGTCCACTAAACTCTGCAGGTCTGTGGACCTCGTTGAAGACCTGTGTTCTACAGTAGATGAGACGTGACATTTCTGGTGTCTGTTTTTCAAAAGAAAATATTATCAGAATTTAAGCAGAAGTTTCCATTTGCTCTCTATTTAATCTCATTCACGTCTAGAAGAAATATGAAATATGAATATCAAATGTTATTTTCATATGGACCTTAAAAAAATACAGAAATACAGGCAGAATTAATTTCTGCGTAAAAAGTTACATAAATTGTTGTATTAAATCGTGATGCCACAATCAGCGTTAACTGTGTGTTTGAGAACAAGCAGCAATTAACAAACGATTTGCACAGAAATCCATTTAGAAATCCAAATTTTATATTTCATGAAATTTAACACAGTTATGAGGTCATGACTTCGTACAGTGCAGCTAACTACAAAACTTGTCGAAATGACCTCTACAAATGAGCCTCTGTTAATCAAACTTACGTTCTCGCATCTGACACCTGACACAATGATGGAAGCCTCTCGTGTCTTCAAATCCTGTCCTATTAGCACACGCAGTACATTGTAAAACGATGTGTGAATATAAGACGTCGGTTCTCCTCGAGAAAGATGAGGTGATCATTTTAACAGAAGCGAGAGACAGAGAAGGTAATTTATTCTGCCAAGAACTGCCCGACGAGGCATTTTGGTGCTCTCACTACTTTAATGTCCCTCTATTAGTATATATCAGGGTGATCCGTCTTTATCTACTGGCTTCATTGAGAAAGAATCAAGGCCGGTGACCTTGAGAACACAGGAAATGTCACGGGCTTGATCTTCTCCCCACAGGATTTACCTCTGCATGGCTGCTCACGCAAACGCGTGCCGATATCGATTTAACACAGCAGACCAGTCGTATGATTTACAAGCATAATCACAGCCAATGTAATTTTCATTTGTCTTTGCAAATCACATTTTTATTTATTTTAATTTTACCATTAAGAGATACGAAGTCAACGACCAGTTTGCTGATAACAAAGAGCTCATGTTTGTATGCCCCACTAGATGTACCCCAGGTGCATTATGGGTAATGGTTTCTGGCACCTTGTAAGAACGTCCTCGCTTGTATTGTTAATACGTTTCCTCAGTACGTAAGCTAATATCCCTTGACTGTTTGCATTATTTTACTACTGTAAACAAAATATAACAGTTTTCACTTTCCACCCTACAACAGAGAACAAACAAAAACCTACGAGTACATCGAGAACTTAGGTGGAAAATGTGTATGAATGGCTACTGCAACAGAAGCTATAGAAGAAGCCTGGAAGAAGATGGTCAGAATAATACGTCTAAAATCAATAACTGCACCTGATCCTAAGCACATACTTTAAAGTTTGATGAATCATCCTCCAGGTTAATAGACGTCCTCCTACATGAGGAAGGAGGAGTAGTTTAGTATTGACCCTTCAATTATACAACACACCCTCAGCAAATCAGCAGATAATGAGTTGTATTACAGTCAGAAGAGCAGAAGCCCAGAAGATCAGAAGAAATGGTGCTGGTCAATCTGAACCTCAAGTGCTTTCATCTACGCACCTGTGGGGGCAATTAATAAAGTGTTCTTTCTTTGATCATGTGCATTAACTGTTAGTTATGTTGTCCAACCTTACCGGAAAAATGAAGTTCTGAGGGAAGGCTTTTAGTAAGAAAACTATCTTCAATATGTGAAGGAAACAGTGTCTTTTGTAATTGAAATTGTTCCCTCTCGTTCTCACTGGAAATCTTCAAGTATTCTTTTAAAATATTCTGGTAAAGCTTGAAAGATACGGAATGTCTGTTGTGTTAAGTTTAGATATGTGGGCTATTTTTAATCACAATCTACAGAGCTGTTTTGAATGTTGATAATTATTTTAATAATTCTTATTTTAATAATAATTAATTATTTTAATAATTACTTTAAAAATTTAGTTTAATACATAAACGTTACAAAAGTTTGACTGTTACGATGACATTTATGTCAATTTTTTGTCTGTCAGCTTGCTTTAAAGACATTGTTCTACTGAAAAACAATTAATACAACGCTTAAAAATGACTTTTCCCACCACCCAAATGCTTCCTCTCATTGTTTACAGCAATGTGAAGTCTGGCCCTTTTGCCACAGCACATATGGACTGAGAGACCACCTCTAACCAAACACCCAGACCTGTCTCAGTTGATTTCCACATAAAGCACTTGTTAGTGACAGTACTAAACCCTTCACTAGGTCTCAAAACCTTAACTAGATCCCTTCACTATGACTAAGGCAGCAACCTGTAAAAAAGTCTGTTTTACACTTTAAAAACCCTTCAGAAAAGGCTGCTAAACATCTGCTCCATCCCAATGTATTAGCAATAAATCAGTTGCTTGTCAAAAATATTTTTGGTTTAAATACATGGCTAATTTTGAAAGACCATTGAAAAAATATGCTTTTAAGAAACAGATGGTGAAGCCTATAGTTATAGCATCTGCCAGCAGGGTCCAACTGGACTAAAACCTTGACCCCTGTACTAGAATAAAGCTTTTCCATTCAAAAAGTTTTCACATCAACTAAACTTGAGATTAAACAGCAACTCTGGATAAACTGAATAATACACAAGCAGAGGTAGTTGGGTTTAATCTGGGTTTTATCGACATCACTTTACACAAGTCACTCACAGGGATAAAGACGCACTATATGAGTGTTTTAAATAGTCTCTTTGTATTTTAAACGTTGCTTTGTGCAGAAATGAAAGGAGTTGAATATGTAGATTGCTTTAGCTAAAGGTTTCCATGCAAGTCTGACTGGTGTGGTAAATCAAATTAGTTAAAGTGGCAATTAAATCAATGTTTTTGAAATCAGTCGTGTCCCTGAGGGACAGCTGGTTTGTGCCAAATGTTTATCCTAACAAACACAACACAGCACTTAAGAGGCTGAGAATTTTAACACAGCAGTATTCACACAATAACCGTTGCACTAGCTGGTATTAAAAAATGAACTACATTGGCAGATAAAATTAGATATTAAATTAACATAAACACATGATCATCTAAACCACAGAGAGCTTTTAATGTCAATTATACAACAGTTGGCTCTGGTACTCTAAACTGATTGGCCATTTTAACAGTGCTGATATTTAGTATAACGGCACTGTGATATTTCACTGTTTGTATAACTACTTTGGCTTCTTTTTGAACTATATACCTTAGCAAATAAAACTATCTTACAAACAAAATGTTTACAGTTTACAGCCCTGTTAATATTCAGAATTCGCTATTGCTTAAATATTGTAATCATAATCAACATTAGCTTTGTTCCCTAAAGGCATCATGCAGATGTTATAGTATATAATATTATAAGCATATCCAGTGTTTTAAAAATCCTCAGGAAGTACTAAACCTCTATAGCAATACGCAGCCGGTCACAACTGCACAATAAGTTTTGCTGGGGAAATAAATGCTTCGGTTATAGTATGAGATGTTAGCAAAAAATGCAGTAATTGCTGGCAAAATGGGATTGAAATTAAATTCAGAGGAATGTTCATCTTTTCTAAGGGTGATGAGGTGTGGAAATGTTACCAGTTTATAACTTTTAATGAAAGCAGGAGTGCTATTTAAACAGCCTTAATTTGCAGATATTTACAAAACATGGGGAAAGAAATAAGCCCCTCACCCCGGGAATAATTTGTGCTCCCCTCTTTTGACTCATTTAGAGTTGAAAGCTATTGTTTTTTTGCACCTTCCAGATGGTACTTAGAAATATCAATTACAAGCTAGTTGAAACTGTTTGCAAATGAATGAATGCGTTAGGAGTCTCGTGTAACAGCCTGAGAGTTCGTACTAAATCACCATGTCTGGAAATCACATCTGTCAGTTAGAGACCATGTGACAATGCAAATCAATTAAAAAGACAAAATAAAGACTTCCATCTATATTTAGAAGCATGTCACCAGGATACAAACAAGGGGGATGCTGTATATGATTACAATATTCATGTCATTCTGTGTGTTTCCTGTTTTATCAAGCACGGGATGACATTAACCAATAAAAAGTGGTTCAGGTATAAGGCCGTTGAATTTTCAAAAAACAATTTAAAAGTCTGGATGAGATGTTTTTGCTTGCTCCCTGGTCTCTTAGGCACGCCATTTGGTTAGAGGTCAGAGATAATTGGAGAACAAACCTCCAAAATCTACAGACCCCCTCAGAAAACACCCAGAGTTAATTCATTCTTTTTGATAATCTTCACCTTCAGTTAAGTAGTTCTGGAGGTCAGTAATTGCACCTTGTATTTGTTTCCTCTTACAGATTAAAACACCTTTTGTTTGTTGTTTTGTGCCAGACTCCCCCTGAAGTCCTTAAATTTTTTGTGCCTCTGGTGTTGTACACAACATTTGTTAACCAAATTGTAAGCAGTGTTTGATCTGACAGGTTATGACTAGCGGGTGTGTTCATATTTTACATCCTTGGCCTAATTGGGTCTGTAATGCAAATTTGGACATTAAAATGAGTGTATTGTTCATGTTCAAACTACTTTTGTTAACTTTGGTGATATGCAAAACTACTTTTTCAGACTTGGAATGCCTTGGCCTTACATTGTTTTATTTTTTTCATGAAAGAACAGATTTTTAACAAAGCACAGAATGTTGCCAATACAGAGCAGTGCTTAAGAAAAGCTATTCTATGAACACGAGAGGTATCGAAGGTTGCCCATATTTAATCAGCATGTTTTTATTTAATTAAGGCTATGGTTAGTCTGTTTCTAAAAACATGTTATGATAATTATAGTAATTATATTATAGTTTATTATTTATACACATACACTGTATAAATATAATTGGCCAATTGCATTTAAAAATATTTCGCAAAACTGAAAGTAGCATGAATCTGAATCACAAAGCATAATACAAGCACTGTGGACATCAGAGATGGTTTGACGTCTAAATTTATAGTGTTCACAAGTCAAAATTCGCTCTGAATCTAATCAAGTGTCGTCTGTGGGCTGACAGTAACTTTGAGTGTGACATGTAAAAAGAGGGACACATATTTAGCACTGATATATAAAGCAAAAATATATGAGCAAAATCTAAAGTTTATGTGCTAAAAGGAATAATATTGGGCATGGGAAAATAAGCACAAGGAAAAGTTTCCCTGAATGCCTATGAGACCCTGAATTCTGCTGTTTTTCTTTGGCTGCAGTTGGGCAGTGTTGATTAATGGGAACGTTCCAATACGGGCAGAACAACGTTCCATTACAACTAGAGCCATAACACACACTTTTAAAATGTGTTTCTCTCCTCACCTGCTCTTTTTCTCTCTCCTGCTCTTTCTGTTTTACATCGCTACAGGCTTTGCATACCTTTAACCTTCTGTTCCTCTCCAGATGGCCACTCAGCACCACAGATATCCAGACGCCTGGCCTCTTACCACAGGTCAGACTAACGTTAGTGCACCAGCTTTAAATAACCTGTAGCCACAAAAGCCCCGATCGGAATGAATTAACATCGCGCAGTCAGAGTTGTAGCTTTAGAAAATATTCGTAAGGGCTGGTTTTATGAGGAGAGACATGTCCCTTTCTTTTCTACTCTTTCCTTTAAGAGCGATAGGCTTTGAGAGATTGAGATGATAATGCCCGGGGATATAAATGGAAGCATTGAAAAAATCTCATTTAGAAAGCAAGAGGAAGCGCAGTCTTGTAAACAAAATTCTATTTCACATTGTTAAAAGGTAATTTGTCTCTTATGTGGCAGGCAGGGCCTTCATAAAAAAAAACAGCAAGCATTTTATGTGCTTCCCCTCTTTCTATTCCTCTCTCGCTCTTCGTTTTCCCAAACTTTTGTTTTGCTTTTTCTTTTATCGTCTTTGCATGCAGAGCGAAGGATGAGCAGAAGAACAAGAAGGAGGGGCGGGAACATGAAAGAGCTCGAACAGATTTAAAGAATTCCAGCTGAGATTTAAAGGAGGGCTTTTAAATCAAACCATCTCTGTTAAACCTGTTGGAGACAGCGTGATATTCTGGCCTTGTTGTTTGAATCCAAATTCTACAATGTGATCGGGGTTAATATGTGTATTTGAATGTTTCGCTCAGTACCTGAGCTGCCTTTTCCAGCCAGTATATAGTACATTAGTAGTTTACTGTAAAAAAATATTTTACAAAAATATTTTTAACTTGAGTGTACGATTCCACCCACCCTTCAGAGTGTTCTCCACAGCCACGCTTCCTCCATGACTGTCTGTGCAAACACACACACACACACATATATGTACATATATACAAACTATATATCACTTTACAGTCCGAATTGATGCAGAAAAACAGAATTATATATATACATATCTTCTGTTGAACATTGTTAGTGGACAAATAAAATTAACTAGATAGTAGGAACAGCTCTGTTTTTATGAGAAAGGCCTGGAAAAGTCAAAGTAGAGAACATGGAAGTAGAGAACATGGAAGTAGAGAACATGGAAACATGGGCTGAGTGAGATCTTCTGCTATTCATCAGAAGAACTGACAGTAGTAGACACAGCTCCTCCAACTTCCTGAATGGTTGAATCATTAACTGCTTTGCACAAGGCTACCCAAAAGGTCCCGTGTATTTTACATGCCCTTCTGTACTGACACGGTAACCACTGTCTGTCTGTAGTGTGCTGATTTAAAGCAGAGAGTTAATGTTGCTTAACATCCTTAACTGAAACCATTCCAACTCAGCCACCCGGTGCTCTAAATCAAGCTGGGCATCTGCATGCAAATTCAGATAGCGAAATTTATGTCACTAACGTGGTCGTTATGGCGATGGTGACAGTGGGGGCTGTAAGACATTTAACTTTCAAGTCCAATAAAGATTCTATAGGTGACACATTTTAGAGACATGAAATATGACTAATATATATATATATATGTGTGTGTGTGTGTGTGTGTATATATATGTGTCTGAGCATATACACACACGCACACACACACGCACACACACACATATCATGTAGCTCAATTGGTAGAGCATTGCGTTGGCAGTGCAAAATTTCTAGGTTAGGTTTCCAGATGTACATACCTTAAATGCATTATAAGTTGCTTTGGATAAATGTAATGTAATGCAATTACATGTAAATGTAATTCTATTTAAGCTGCATATATATTAATTATGCAGTGTACTTTTTATGTATTTTTATCACAAGCATAATTGTCCTTTTTCTGCTTTCATATGTGGATACACTTCAGTCACATTCAGGTATTTTAACAGCTTGATAAACAGGATTCAGGTAGATAATTCAACAAATAAAATCCATTAGATTCACCTCAGTTGATGCTGTAGCATTTGTTTAGCGCCTTGGGCACGTTGCTGTGTTGGAACTTTTCATCTGCACACTTTGTTGTTGTCTTTTTTAAGTTTAGAAAAATGTTTTAACCTTGCCGGCACCGTGGGAATAAAAAAGTGGAAATTATTGTTGAATATTCATCAGGAAATGGTTTTATTTTGGAGATGGAAGTTACTAGAAGATGGATCGAAGTCAGTTGGGACTTTTTCTCTTTTGGTCCTTTTGTGGTCAGTTTTAGCTGTCAGGCAGGAATTCAGAAATGCACTTGGCTGATGTCATCACAGCATGCACTTAGAGAAGGTTAAACGGAATGCGCCTCTTGCTCGACAATGCATTAACTGCATTTAAATGCATGCGCTTTTACCCAGAGCAACGTACAGTGCGTTCAATTTACAAATGACATCAGTGCATGCATTACCTGAAAACCGAACCCATGACCATGCTGTTGCTAGCACAAAGCTATACCAGTTGAGTTACACCAGTTTAAAACTGGTGTAAATGGCTGTGATTCTTTCTTTATCATCAGCTTATCTGACAGGCAAACATAAAATCCAAGTAGCAAGGCTTTTCTTTGAGAATTAGAGAAGCTGGTGGCATTTTTTGACCTACACTGATCTAGGACCAGTTAGGTTTATGTATAGAAAGCTAATCGTATCCTATAACTTTATAAGCATAAACAGACCCAATGCAGTGTAGAAACAGCTACATCAAATAGTTAGAACATTAAAATATACCAGGTTACTAGGCAACTTGGGTTATGTCATCACTATGTCATCCAATCTGTTTCTCGAACCTGATCTAATCGTTCTCTTATTTGCAAGTGATCAACATCAGTGGCAACAAAAAACATTAAATGTGGCAGAAAATATCAACAAGGTGCCAAGATACTTTCTCCATCAAAACATGCAACAGAACACAGTATGGTCAGTATAGAGACACATCACAAATCAAAGCAATAGTTCACATTGTGCAGGTGTGCCTTACTGAAATGGAGGGAATGAGACATTGTGTTGATGACATCACACAGGGGGTCTGTCCCTCAGAGCTTATCTCTGATCTAAATATAAAAAGGCCAATTAAAATGTCACAATGTCACATCATTGTGTTACGTTATTAACACAATATCGAACGGGAACTTCAGTTATTTTACTCTCCCTTCTCAAGTCTAAAATTCCCTACAGTGTTGCATGGATTGTTTGAGCAATCTTAAGGGAAAATAAGCAAGTGTAGAAGAAATATATCGATTCCCAGACTGATTAAGCAAAAGCAATTTCCTTGACGTTTTGTGTCATTTTTCTGCTCTCCTGAAAACACTTGCAATGAATGGATGAATTTTCCACAAACCTACCAACCCTTGTTCTGTCTCACGAAATCAGAATGCTGTACTTGAATGTCAATCCTGCAAATACATTGAATTTGATTAGATCTTTCCAGACGTCAGTCACAGGGTGAACTGGAAGCATACCAGTATTCTCTGCAGGATTAAGCTTTGGTTAAATTGGCTGCTCTGTGAAAAATGAGCCGTGAGGCAGGTGAATACAGCAGATTCATAGAAAAGCAGGTGAAAGAGGGAGAGAGAAAGAGAGAGAGATGGCAGTGTGAGGCAGCTCTCTGTTTAAATCAGAGAATTAGGTCTCTGGATATATGGAATGGTGGCAAACTTTATTTGGGGAATTATTCACTGAAGGATAATTAAATGCACTGTGAAACTTTAAATAAGCTAAATAAATTGCTTTTCTTAATTATACTTGCTTCCACCTTCATGTTTTTCTCACATGGGCAAGTGTATATAATGGCTCCGGGAAGCCCCTGTATATGCAGAATACAGCAACAGAAAAACAAAAAGTGGCAACACACACATGAACAAGTTACAAACACCAAACACACACTTGGCCAATGTACTAAGTATTTAAAAAAAATATGGATTTCTATAATTGGAAAAAATCTATAATTGGTGAATAATAACAAAATGATCATATGCAATGAAAATGTGTGGAGAATGATTTGTTGTGTATGTGTTGGCTATGAATAGGTGTGTGTGTGTGTGTGTGTGTGTGTGTGTGTGTGTGTGTGTGCGTGTGTGTGTCTGTCACTAAGAATCACTGGTTTGCTTTTGTACAATCCTGTCGCACAATTGTGGAAGACAAGTTCTGTAAAACACTTCCTTTAGACATCTGTGTGTTTGCTATTCTGAAACCAAATGATTTAACTCCCAGTATGAATAAAAATAACCTCATTTTACTAATTGTTGTCTAGACTTTCTCATTCTCATCTGGTTTGCTAAAGTACATTTTTTCCAAATTAAAAATACAGAGGCTCAATACCCGGGGCTTTGAGTAGCTCTGGTCACGTTTCAGTAAAAGTTCGTACGCAGCAGCTGATTTAGAATTGCAAATCGAATCTGCAGAGGCACTTCAGTTGGGTTACTAACCCCTAGCCCTTCTATGAATTATACAACCTGCAGTTTAATATTAAAAAACGAAAGAAAAAAGACTGAATTATAAAACTCCCCGGCAAACCAAGGGACAGTCAAAAGGATAACTTTTGCATAATTTTAGTAGTTTTCCTTTTGAGATCTTTTCCTTTAGTCTGGAGTTGGAATGGACGTTTCCTTCTGCTCTGTTAAATATGGAATATGCATATCTCATAAATGAATTCTCCGCTGTCCTCACTAAGCCTGTTTCCACACTCAGGTTAACAAAGTTGTGATTGGTGTGCAACTCCATCTTAAAGCACATTTGGGTTCATTTGGGTTCAATTTAAAACTTAGAATTATCTCCTTTTAGTTGAAGTTAAATTAGGAATCAATACATAGAGGATTTTTTTTACATGGAAATTCGACATGGTCATAAAATTTAGTTAGTCCAACACAAGTTTTCTAACAAAACTAATAAAGACTAATAACTAATTAAATATGTTTCTAAGGTCTATAGCTACGTTTATAAAACTACACATATATACTATATATATATATATAAATACTGACACTCAAAGTATATTCTATTCATTTATATTATTGTTTGGTTTTATTTATTTTGAAGTCTTAGAGAATTCTGGGGAATGACCGGAAAATAAAAGTTACTTAGAAATTAAATACATTAGTTTAATAGTAAATTCTTAATAGATGTTACACAATACAGTTTGCAGTGTACTGTATGATGGCAATTTTCTACTTAAGTGCTTCGTGAACTTCCTGACCTCTTGCACAACCAGCTTGGCCATCCGCCTACGATACTTAACAAACTACTAATGATCAAAAATCAGCACTTTTCCTGACAAGCCACAGCAAGGAAGCCATTGGATGACACTGTCCTATAATTAGGTGACATGTTCTTATAACTAAAACCCTACTGGTTTTCATGCACAGAACAGAACTAAAACAACTTGTTTTTCCTCTCTCCACATGCTACTGTGTCAGTCACTGGCTAGTAATAAGCTAAAGAGATTTTCCCAACTCATTTACTTCTCCATCTATATAGCACGAGAAGATCTGAGGCTGACAGGTAATGGTTGTCCTTCTCCACACTGCTTTCTTTCGTTCCCTGACCTTCTGTACACACAAACCATCCCTTCTTTCATTATTTTTTAAGGAAGTTCCAGCATCAAAAGCCTCTTTGGGGGGGAGGAATCCTCACTTCAAAGAGCCGTGCGTCCAATCCCTCAACCAAACACTTATTCGGAACAAATAGCATCAAATGAATTGTAAAGGATTGAGGGGGCAAACAAGAAATAACAGCCAATAATATTCTTTCACTTTTTGCCTTTACTTTATTCACACCAGCTGTTCTCAAGCAGACGTAAAATTGTCAGGTTGTTTAATGTAATTTGCCTGTGGAAATATAATTTCCCTGGGGAGAGGAGGGTGACATCTGACTTCAGTAATGTATATTGGTGGGGGTGTTAGCGTATGTTGTCAGCGTAAATCGTATCGGGTGAGAGTGCTAGCTCTGCGTGGCCCAGTATAATTTTACAGTACAATCTCCTATTGTGCTAATGTTACAGGGTAAATATGACAAAACTGTCATGTTACCATTCAGCTACAGATTTCAAATATTAAACGTGAGGGTCTTATCACATTGTGTCCACAAATTCCTGCGCTGTGAATACATCACTGCTAATCCACACTGAGGGAGATACAAAATGTGATGCAACACATCTACAACGATACAGTTTTTACCTCCTTTAGACACTGCAAACTATGTGAATGTTAGTAAAGGGGTTTGGAAAAATGACCAAAAAAATTGTTTTCTGAAAAATATTTACTGTATTTCTAACAGTTGCTACTACCTATTACCTACTACCTGATATAATATCACATTTATCATACAGTATAAACAGAGTTTTATACTTTAAAAAGTAAAATTGATTTAATATTTTTAGAGGTGGTCATTTGCTGGAGGTTCATCAGACTTGCCATCACGTTCAGTTTCTTTGAGGGACAAATTATGAAAAATGTTGTGACAAATATAGTAAAGTGTCAAAACTAGAGACAAAATACCTTAGAAACTGGCCAAACCATGTTTACTGGCTTCTGGAGGAAGGTTTAGGGTAATATCATTAGCCTGGTATGAAAACAATGAAATCCCTCGCTAATATACTAAAACAAACCTATGAAGGTGACATAAAGTGAACTAAAATATGAGCATTCATAAGTGAGAAAAAATAGTAACTGTATATCACACTATTTAATGGGCATTACTACAAAAGTTACAGTTTCTGTAGTACATAATACATCTTACAGCTCTAATACTAGCATGTCTTTATTCTGTGTTCATATATTAGATATTTTAGATTTTACAATGATGGATTTCTGATGATCTGCATCAGACTTAGTGTGTGGTGGAATGAAAACAGATGATTGTAGGATTTCTCCTCACTTCCAGTAACATTAGCATGGCGGCAGTGATACATTTTTTGATACGGTCCTCCTTTTGAAACTTTAATGAACGTCACACATTCATCCTCCGGGTTTATGGCATGAATATAAATGAAAGATCAGCTATGAAGCTGGTACAATGTTTGTGCTTTTACAGCTTTGTTTCTGTGTTTTTCTTAATGAATACAAGACTGATCTGACATGCTGGCCATTTGACTTAAACATAAATAACACATAAATGCGACTGCATATAAATATTAACAATTTATATATATATATATATATATATTTTTTTTTTTTTATAATATTAAAGGTTAATGGTAAGTGATATAACTAGACTATTCTCAGATTTCGACTTCAGCACAATATTCTTGTTTTTATAGATTCTTATTAGAATCAAAGGACAATAAATCAGCTAAAACACTAAAAAAAACTGAATTAAATAAAATAAAAAAACTTAAAAGTTCTACTTACTGTACTTTGATGTTCTAAATAAATTAGAATTAAATTCAAAACCCATATTTTGAACATTATCTCAGGTATTTGGACCCCACCGTACACACAGAATCTTTTGGGGGATTACTGCTGGAAGACATGACTGAGGAGAGAAGAAAAGCAGGTGATGCAGCAAGAAAGATAGAAAGAGAGAGAGCAAGAGAATAAAAACAACCACAGGAGACTGTCTGGCTACGAGAAGAAAGAACCATCATGTTGGCAATATGACACACATGAGTGCAGGGGCCACGGCACGGGCCCCTCAGCATAGATGAAGATCTGGGAGAAAAAGCAAAGAGAGAGAGAGAGAGAAAGAAGAGAGAGAGGCCCCTATCGATTTCAGATAGTTCTCTGTACTGGAGCGAACAGCTTAGAGCCAGAGAACCACCATCATTACTGTCAGTCCAAAGTTCACATGGATCAGTTTGGGGACTAAATAAAAACTGCAGGTAATCTCCCATGGTGCTTCACTGAACACCATGAGCCTGCAGCTAGAGAGACTCCATCAAGGTTATAGATGGTGAAAATATGAAGAATTGAATCACAGAATAATTAGATGTGCACATCTTCATACTGTGTGATTCAACCAAACAATGAAAATTTAGTTTTTGTTCATTCATCCTCAAGTCATTCCAAACCTGAGTGCTGTTATTATTTATGTTTTTTTGTGTGTTTTTGTGTGTGTGTGTTCCACAAAATTCTTGAGGCATCTTTACACAGTTCTTTTGTGCTTCACAGAAAAATAACAGCAACCACAGTTTGGAAGAACATAAGGGTGAGCAAATAGTCTTGTCTCTTTTAATGTGCATTTCATACCCAAACATCTGCTCGAAGGTTTTTCTCACAAGGAGACATCCACATGCACAGATCATTCTCAGCCTTTACACGAACAAAAAGATTCACCTTAAGAAGTCTTAAAAAAAGAGGAAATATCTTCTTAAACAAATATAACTATAATCTAATTCCAAGTTCCATGTCATAAAAAACAATATATTTTATTTTTTGTATTTTTCATCTTCATTAAAAGCCAGGAAAGATCTCATTTCAAATCTTAAACTTGAATTCCTGGAAATGATTTTGGCAACTATGAGAATGTTTGGCTTTTTAATGTCATTTCACGGAGGAGGTGTTGTGCTCGAAACAAGTGCGATGAGCTTCGAGATTCAGAGAGGTGCATATTTAGCAGCGAGACCCTGAAGGGGAGCCAAGCGAGTATTAAGAGAACAAACTGTGTGACAGGGCCCATCAGAACCATTAGAGGTCCGATTATACGGAATGTAAATCACCGTGATGCATCATGGTCTGCAGAGAGGCACCAGACTGACCAATGACCATTTAGCTGACAGGAACAAATTAAAGTGTAAAAACGGCACCTGAACTTGACTGGTTTCTCCTCAGGCAAGGTGATTTATGGTCGCCCAATCATCCCATCCTCATCTCACTTTTCCAACCTCCCCACCTCTGATTAAAGGGCACTTTTTAATATCCTCTTTAAAACAGTGCCAGGATCTTTAGGGTAGACAGTGTAACCGTTTTTGGCAAGAGCGAATCCTTGTTAAACTCGGGGGAGCCATAAAACACAGCAGCAAATGAATGTGTTATTTCTCATCTAACGACAGTCAGGCCCGATCTTAATAGAGCCCCATTGATTAATCAACAAATAAATGACAACAAAAGTAAAAAACGATTCAAGTCGAATAGTGACCCAGATGAACATTATGTGCCATCTGCCTGCAGGGAACAAATAATTGTCAACATATCAGGTCTAGCCGAGACATCTAGCTACGCTTGTGAATTTAATTTACCCTCCACTAAATGTGTTCAGTGTATTGACTTGGCTTCTTGGTGGTGCCCTGTGCCAGGTAAATCAGTTTATGCCAAGATTCTGCAGCTAGGCCTAAGTATATGGAGATAGAAAATAGCTGATAATGAAATAGCTGATTTATGTTTTACACAACACGCAAAGTTTTAGGTTGGAGGGCCTGAAGTGAAGATCTTTGTAAATGACACACACTTAAAACTTTGTGTACTCCAGGTTGGAAATATCCCTTAAACGTGGAGAGGGCTTCGATTTGTAAAAACGATCAGCTCAGACACTTACTTCAGAAACTGAAAACGCCACTAGGGAAATCTCTTAAAGTATTCTTACCAACTCAAACTTAAAACTTTGACTTCTGGACTGCCAGCACACAACCTTGGTGAGATAAATGAGATTCTGTCTGCTTGCTCAGTGAGAAGTAATCTTCATTTAACAGAAAGGAAAGTTTTTCTGCCTCACTTTAGATGACTTGCATGTTTCTTTCAGTTGTTGCAACAGTTTAAGTACTTTGCTGTTTTAAATATACCTTTATATATGACATTTAAAACACAATAAAAATATGCACGCACTAAACATTAAATTACACAATATTTTTAACATATAGCATCAATAACAACATTTTGTATTGGCATGTGACTAGTTTGATAGAATCGCTTACTCATTGTGTACTGCGATATATATTCAATCTGCCATTACAATTGTAACTTCATACCTATCTGTAAAAAAACTGAATAAAAAACTGTTTAACTGAATAATTCCGGATTTAACAAAATTCTGCTTGTATCCTGTATAGTCAGCACATATGGATTTTTAAAATCAACCGTTTCGAAAAATGAAGGCTTGTATTTAATACTATTTATTTGTGTAGAGTTTTTTAATAATACACACTGTTCTGAAGCAGCTTCACAAAAAAAGAAAACAGTGCCACACAATTCTCAGTAAACAAACCAATGGCAACATCCTAAAAGTTTCGATCGGCACAGATTTTCTGAGGGTGAGTGGAATAACAGAACGTTCCCCACAATGATCAATCAATATCATTTGACAGTCTGGTAAATAGTACCAAATAACTATCACAAAACAAAGGTTATCTAAACTGCTCACAAATACAGAGCTGGTATGCAATAGAAATAGTGCCATGACAAATACTTAACTTGTCTATTTTTACTCCAAAACCAACTA
>JAZGTK010006657.1:0-20501 GCA_036877625.1 Ambastaia sidthimunki | reverse complement strand
ATTTATCTGCTAGTGCTGCCTCGTCTGGCGTCAAACTTGATTGTGTTTTTTTGATGGCTCATTGCTTGCGGGCACAGGCTGTCTGTGCTAATGCTGAAGGTGTGTGTCCCAGGACAATGCCTTTGACTGGTAATGTAATTTTCATGTACTGAGGTGCCACTGGACTCACAATCCCTTGAGCCATGTCTGAATCATTTGGTTTTTAATCATTATGAATGACCTTCATCAGAATGTCTCCAGTCAGACTAGAGTGGGGGCTCATTTTACACATTTTTACTAAAAGGGTCTTTTTAATACTCTTCATATGATCTTAAATGCGCTCTAAAAATCTTTATATTACATATCAGGTCACATCTGTTCCTTTTTTGTCACTTGAGTAATGTCTTAAGAAATGTCAGTTTTTAACGTTTGATGTTTATTTAGGGTTAGTTCACCCAAAAATATAAATTGTGTCATTTACTCATTTACCTCATGGTATTCCAGTGTTGAATGTCTTTGTTTTTCACCAAACCCATTATTGTGCCCTCAGAACGCTTGGACTATATGGCACAATGTATGTGTGTGTGTGTGTGTGTGTGGTGTGTATGTATTTTCTGTGTATATTATGTATAATGTGTATTGATGTGTACTCTCAACACATTTGTGCCGTTTCTTGATTTGACAATAAAACTGATTTCATTTTGATTTGGGTGAGTAAATGTAAATAATGACTCAATTTTAATTTTTAGGTGAACTATCCCTTCTGATAATGTAGGATAAAAGGTATAGGACTAAATATAGGATAAATATGTCTGCAAACAAGTCAAGTATAAGTTTAACAGTTGTTTAACATGTATTTTAGTAAAACATTCCCTAGAAGGTCTGTCCACATTAAAACATTGCATTGCACAAATAGCTATAAAGCTGTAAATAAAAGCTATAGGTTTTTAAAACCATGCTCTCTCTAGATTATTCCTATGTACAGCATTATCCACAACTTATAGCACCAATAACCTGCATGATTCATCTTATCTTGAAGCAATTATCACACAGCCCTTTTGTCTGCTGCATGCTAATCTGCCTTTGTGGCTAACATTCCTCCTGCCATAAACAGCAAGTGCAATTACGTGTTTCTTTGCTCCAGGCTTCTGCTTTATTTCCGTCTTAATTTCCCGCCCCTGCCCTCGTATTGATCTCACTCGCAATGTGTCATCTTAATAATTCCGCCCTTTGTTGCTAGCTGTGCTTGCTAGCCCCTGTGGTGTTCACAAGAGCCCGCAGGCACAGGCCCTTGAGAGCCCTGAAAAGTGTGTGGCGATAGATCACCCTAGTGTGTGATGAGGGTCATTGTGTTTGTCACTTCAGCAGAACTCTCAAGGTGTTTTAAAAGCATGCTATCCTCGTAATAAGTATGGACTCGCTAAATTGCTATTGTCAGCAGGGGAGCTGACAGCGTTATTAGGTATGTTTTGCTGGAGGTCGTCCAAGGTGAAATGAAATAGTAGTTAACCTGTAACATCCCCAAGCTAAGGCATATTAATAATGGCCAATGCATGTAAGCAGTGCCATTATTTCTTTCTAATGAGCACTGTCATTGGTGTTCAGAGGGCACAGCGAGCGCTGCTATCTACTCCCTACGCTCTTCTGTTTACAATACAGCAATACTTCTGGTTCTAAACTTGTTTTCTGTGAAGCATAAAGGATTTCTGATGAGTTAAAGCCATAATGTGTAAATGCCTAAATTCTGTCATTATTTATCATTATCAGCCTCATGTCCTTTCATAACCAATGTGCACTTTTACATTGAAGAAATGTTAATAGTGTCTATCTCGCTCCACAAAGCACCATAAAAGTATCACAAAAGTAGTCCAGATTTTTTTTTTTTAAATGTTATCTTAATAAACTGGTCATAATCTGGAAAAGATTTTAAAAATCTATTTTTTCCTATGGAATAATGCAGGTTATGAACATAAATTTGTCAAATAATGACAAATAATGGCATTTGTGAAAACTTGTCCCATAACCCAATGTTTTTGCTGTTAAACGTACACTTTTTTTTTGAATGACACAGCACTTGCGGTGAAGCAAATGTGATTGCAGACTACTTATTCTGCCTCACTACCCAGAGACACTCAGGCTTGGTTGCGGTATGCAGACATATTCAAAGTAATGAGCTGTGTGGACGTTCTTGTAGCAGAAATCACTTGAGAGGCTTGGTGGCAGCCACAAGCCACAGCATGAGTTCACAAATGATCGGCCTCATTATACTGATGAGCGAGGGGAGTTTTCAGAGCCAGACTGGTCCAGGACGCTCCATCATCTGTCAGCGGACTCCAGATGGGAGCACTTTCGAGAGCAATCAGGAAAGCGATGTGATTCATCTGCATGGAATCACAGTTATGTTTTAAAATGGCATTAAAAAGACAGTATTCTTTGTAATTTATATTTCAGAGCACCATTGCGGGATTATGTTACATCCTGGAAACTCCTGATCACTCAGTTTAGTATGTTTCAGTTTTCCTTGCCTGAAATTGGCACAAGATTGAATATGGCCTAGCACATTGGGACCTTTGCCCTTAGGCTTCTGACTGTCAGGGGGCCCTCTACAAACTGAGAGGCCCTCAGAAGCTTAACACCCAGAAGCAAGACAGTTATTTCAGATATTAGACATTAGACAAAAGTGCTTGGATGTGTGCCAATAATAAAATGCAGTGAATGATAAATAAAAAAAATCAAAGATAGCACAATTAATTTACATGTTAAATGAACAATGACATTAAACCAAAAGGATAGTTTTACAAAAAAAACTACCAAAACTAGCCATTATTGGCTAGTGCTCCTTGTAAAGCTTTCTCATAGCAGGCCCGTGGCATGAGCTGATTATATGCCAGCTAACTGGTAATACCAGCTAACCCACCACTTCAGCACAACTTTTCCATTCAGTTTGGACCATCAACAATAACTCCTTCCAGAACAGCCAGGAACCTTGGTGTCATATTTGATGAGCAATTACAATTCACGGATCACATAGCTTCAACAGCCAGATCCTGCAGATTTGCCTTACACAACATCAAAAAAATCAGACCTTTCCTCTCGGAACTGTCCTCACAACTCCTTATTCAAGTCTCCAGACTTGACTACTGCAATGCTCTCCTGGCCGGCCTACCAGCAAGTACTACAAAACCACTGCAAATGATTCAGAATGCAGCGGCGAGGGTAGTCTTCAACGAGTCAAAGAGAGCACGTCACTTCGCTTTTCACCAGACTGCACTGGCTACCATTGGCCGCTCGAATCAAGCTCAAAGCACTGATGGTAGCCTTCAAAACAACCACTGGGTCTGCACAAAGTTACCTAAACTTATTGGTACGGACCTATGTGCCTTCCAGAAGCTTGCGATCTGCCAGTGAGCAGCGCCTAGTGGTGCCTCAACCACAGAGGCAAAAAATCACTGCCACGAACCTTCTCCTGGACTGTTCCCTCCTGGTGGAATGATCTTCCAGTCTCAGTCAGAACAGCGGATTCACTATCCATCTTCAAAAAACGACTAAAAACACATCTTTTCCGACAACACCTGCCCAGTTAATAACACCTATCCTACCACTAACACTTCTATCTCTCTTTCTCTCTTTTCTTCTTTTCATACTATTAAAAAAAAAAAAGTGGGGGGGACAACTGCACTTGTAAGTTACTCTATGCTAGCCTAGGGAGACTGGCACGATGCTTCCAGACTGTTGACTTCTGATCGTTGATTACTGTTTCTATTGTTCTTTCATTTGTAAGTCGCTTTGGATAAAAGTGTCTGCTTAATGCCTAAATGTAAATATGCCATCACTAAACTAAGAGACATAGGTTCAAGGATGCTTCTAGTACAGGCCATCCTAGGTCCATGTAGATCAGGGAAAGGCCATGTGTTTATGTTTTGGGAGTTTCCCGGATCCTTATGAGATCACAGGAGGAACAATTTCTCAGATTAATTTAATTTGTTTCAGCCTTCCTTGTTGTATATTTGGAGTTCTGTCTGTGACCGCAATTATGAGTAGCTGGAGCCAGCTTTCACTGGCTCCCCATAGAACTTAGCATGAGTAGGATCCTTATTGCTATGGTGGGTCCTCTGCCCTTCCAGTAGTGAAGTCCTCATCTCTCCCCAGCACTAAGCCTAACCTTTACACAACTAAACCAGTAGCATGCTTGGATGGTGTGCTGAAACTAGCCTGGGAGACATGTATTTGTATTCCACGTCAAACACCTCGTTGTGTATATAGTGTGAAATATTTGTAGTAGCTGAGTAGTACCCTTACTTTAGAAGGTCCTCGCCTCTCCCTAGAGGTCAAAGGGTGACCAGTCAAAAGGTAACCAGAGCTATCTATCTACCAGTTCCCCTCAAATGGCAGTTCTCGGGGATAGAGTGTGCCTGACACCCTCGGTTCAGAGGGTCCCTCGCTCCTTTGGTGACAGGTTGGCAAGGCTATTGGTTGCATTAAGCTAACCTTCTCTATGCCAATGGTGATTGTACTTCAACACAAACCATGTGCCAGCTGCTCCATCAGCATGGCACAGTTGGTATTGCTATCCCCATAGTGTCAAACAAAACCCAGTGTCGAGTTCCCTCGAAAAGAAACATCTCTTAGTTACATATGTAACCTTGGTTCCTTGAAAAAGACACTGAGGGGGCCTGTTTACGTCTTCTTAAACCAAAAAGCCTTAATATGATGCCTTAATATACTCAAGGATGACCTGATCTGCATACAAGTGAAGTCAATGGGTGCCAATGCTCTTTGGTTACCAACATTCTTCAAAATATCTTTTGTTGTGTTTCTCAGTAGAAGAAAGTCACACAGGTTTGGAATGACATATGGGTGATTAAATGATGGAACAAAAATTATGTTTGGGTGAACTATATCTCAGGTAGTATTTTTACAATTTGGTTGCATTTGACTGACTTAACTAAACTTATGTTGCGCATTGCTAACAGTAGTGTACAGTACAATGGTGAACACTATACAGTGTGGTATTAACATCTATTCCTTCACACACTCATAGCAATACAAAAAAAAAAATCAGAATATCAGAAGCAGTGTAGAAAGAAAAAAAATGTAAACGTTTTTCTTATTAGTTTAGTAATAACTTTTTTTAATAATAGATAAACTGTTAAAGGTTGTGTGATAACTGAATTAAACAATGGCAAAATTTGCAGAGAATTGTCTTTTAAAAATGACAAATGTTTTTTTTTTAATTCTCTTTTGACAATGTTGACAATGCCTGTTTTTGTTTTATATGTAAGCTAAAAATCTGAAATGAGAAAATCTTGAGAACAAAGTGGAAAACAGGCCATTGTTTATGGTGCAGTACTGTCTCTTTCAAAGTTTAAATTCCATTAACTTACACAAACTTTGGCAAATCCATTGACTAGAATTAGGAACTAAATAAAAACAACATTAAAAGGAACTGAATACAGAATACAGGTTTACAAAGTAAATGACAAAACAAACAAGCAGACATGAAACACTATGGCATTGCAATAAATGAATAAGGCAAATTAGGTAAATTCACATAATTAAGTCTATCTTACCATTATCTTGTTTCCTTTATGTTTCACTGTTTCCTGAAAATGTAACAATATTAGATGCCTCTGAAATATCAAGGAAGCGCTGACATTTAATGAATGATAGAACAGAAATCATTCACCAGCACTGGCTGTAACAATGCATCACTGCGTAATTCACCTTGAGTCAGTTGACAGTGAGAAATTAACTTTGGACATAGCACTGCCCAGATCCAGAAGGTTAACCTTTCATCACACTTTGTATTTGTTCTGTTCTACAGTGGCTCTACTAATGACCGTAATCGATCATCAAAAAATGGTGTAGCAGCCTGGGGTGACTTTCCTGCAACAAAAACAGCAATATTACCACCCTCTAAGTCGTCAATTTACCTGAATGGTTTTTATTCAACAATGGCTTTTAGGGGTTAAAATGTGACAAATATTATGAAAAACAAATTACAGAGAAAGTATTCTGTTAGAGATAATATTTTAATTGAGAAAAAACTGACATTAAATGCTCTTTCAGTATTCTTGTAATCAAGACTTTTGAGTTTCAGTAGGGTGCATCATTTTTATTAATTTCTTTTTTTCAGTAGTCAGTAGCCTCAGGGGGCCACCATGTTGTAATCACTTTGAATACCAGATAGAACCGCCTCAAATTGTTGTGTTGGGCTGGATGAGTTGCTCAAATGAACAGAGCAATGTAGAAATTACCATATAAAATTTAACACCCCAAAAACCGTATGTATAATTTGCAGAGTGCCTAAATGTATAATTTGCAGAGTGCCAGAGTGTCCTTTACAATGTACAATCACTTTTGCTTATAGCATCACCAGTGTGTGGGTAGAATAATCAAATGCTCCGCAAATGTTTCATGTTTATTGCTGTCCTTGTGAGATCCTTTGCAATTGTAAACATCTTGTATTCTAACTAGATTGTGCTTTGGACCTTAAAACAAGAGCTTAGTGGATCATTTATCACATTTTCTCTGTGATAAAGACTTGAAACCGTCCTGTAATGTGGCATGCCTATTAATGTGTGAGATGTAATGAAATCTGGAAAAAGGTAGAGCCAAACACACACGCCTCTGATAGGGATTCTATTATCTTGGTCTTGCTTCTGGCACCTCATGAAACATGGATGAGTTTTTAGCCATAAAAGAGTCAATTTCCCTTTGATTTATACAAGAAATAAATTCTAAAAAGGTGAAAAGTCCAAAAGATGCATATTTTATGTGCCATCCACAGGCTAATGCATTTTAAATAAGCATTCCTAAAATAGAAAAATAAGTGTTGTGAAAAGGATTTAAAAAATCTTTTTTAGCATTTTGTCAGTGATCTGTTTGGGTTTTTAGACGTCGGCTTTAGCAAGTGTGACTCGGCAGACTTAGAATTGGCTGCAATACAAAGTCATTCCTCCTGACAGAGGCTCCTTTGTAACGGAAATGACTAGAAAGCTATGTGGAGTTTAATCCAGCTAACATTTTTTATCATACCTTTGACAGAGGAACTTCTGCTATGCCTCTTTATAGCTCTTTTCTTTTCATACCCTTACAGTGGGAATTCTCACTGTCTGGTTCACACTTAAGTGGCCTTTGTGGTTATCTGCCTCCTTCCACTTAACAAATGTCCTCCTTGTCTCCTTGCCACTTCTTCTTTGCTCTTCTCCCCCAAAGGATGCTGGGTAGGGGAGCATAGCAGCAGGGTTTAGATCTAATGACCTGCTGACGAGTTGGAGGGTGGATGAAGGTTCACCTCCTCCTGGGGTAACAGTACTGCCATGACTCTAAACAGCCATCTCCATGTGTCTGCAATTGGCTGACAAAGGCAGAAATTCGTAAAGCTATTTCCACCCTTGCTGTCAGCCACATGACAGATCTATTAACAATTCAATCAAGCAGGCCCCACATGACAAACCTGTACAAAACACACACACATTTATGATATATATAGTTTCTCAGATGCTAACAAATTACATTAAAAACCCAGATAAGGTCGAACTTTACCTCATTTTCATTATTTTGTTTGTGATCAGGGCATGTTTATCCATACCATGTTTATCCGGCCATGTTGTGAAGAGGCTCTGGAGAGGCATTTGTGTTGTGAAGAGGCTCTGGAGAGGCAGCCATGTTTTGAAGAGGCTCTGGAGAGGCAGCCATGTTGCTAAGAGGCTCTGGACTGGCAGCCATGTTGTAAAGAGGCTCTGGACTGGCAGCCATGTTGTGAAGAGGCTCTGGAGTGGCGGCCATGTTGTGATGAGGCTGTGGAGCAGGAGTCTCTTTTGGGAGAGTTTATTGTTGTGAGTTAAGAAACTTTGTCATGGAACCTGTTGCAAACCGAGGGTGTTCTCAATTGTAAGAACACTTTCATTTGTCATTTGACGTGAAGCCTAATATGTATGACCTAAATCACACTTATTACAATTATTATGCAATTATACACCCCTAGACAAAGGCTATGGTTTTATTGAATCCTAAACTACTTCATAATAACTTCAATAATTAATTGTGATAGGCAACTGTTTTATCTTTCATATCATTATCATATGATCATCCCCAAGTAGCCTAATGCACCCATGGCCATTGGGATGTCTTGTTCATGTTAGCATAGTGTTACATATTTATTATGCCTAATTGCATCATTAATGGTAGCCTAATATTTGGTTATTAAGCTTGTTCGATAGACTTTTGTATAAAAAGTAAAGGCACGCCAGCTATTATCAGTGGATGGAACCAATACATCTCGGCCTATATCATGTTTTCATAAATTGTTTTGGAAAGTAGTATAATAAGATGGAAAATGCTGGAAAAAGGCCTATAGTCTGCAGTTTGCCAAGCTACCATAATTTTTAAAAAATGTATTCTTTTTTACACGAATAGTCCGCACACTATTTTAAGACTTGATACATTCGAGACAAGTAGGCCTATACTACAATTTTTTTTTCTTTTTTTTCTTATTTATTTGACAAGCTTTAAGTAATGAACCGTTTTCCGATACAATTGTGTTGAAAGCTTTGCTGATTCAAAAAAGCTTTACTTTGTCAACAGGCAGAATTGAGGATCCAAATGTAACAAAGGTAAGGTAATATATTCTGTGAATTTACATATTTACAGATGTTATGTACACCTATGCAAGGAGGCAATGTAATGTACAGTTGAAATGCTGATATATATACAGTAAATGTTAATTTACATATATGAAATGTCGTTATGTGCACAGTGGAAGTAGAGGTGTGGAATATTGCATTTGTGGAGCAATTAACTGTTTAAGAGGGAGATGTCCTGGGGAAAGAAAAACTACTTCTGTGCCTAGAAGTTCTGGTATTGAAGTTATGTATAGAAGTTATGCCTTTCAGGTGGGCCAATACCAGACACTCAAATGACTTAGGATTTCACAGTATCAGTGAGCTCATCCAGCTTCAAAAACTCTGCAGTCCAGTTGAAACAGGCTTGTAAAACCTGCTCTGTTTCACTGGTCCATTTCTTTACAGTTCTTAGAACAGGCCTGGTGGATTTTAGCTTCTGTCTGTAGGTTGGGAGAAGATGAACCAGGCAGTGATCAGAAAAACCCAAAGCTGCTCTGGGAACAGAGCAATATGCATTTTATATTGTGGTGTATAAAGATGATTGGCGAAATGTCGTTGTTGAAGGTTGTGCAGGCAGGACCGAGGTTTGGCAAAGCAACACAGCATCTCATTTGCTGTCTTAGGGAACCGGTTTACATATGTAACCTGAGACATTCCCTTTTAAGGGAACTTGACACTGCATAGGGCTTGACTGTATGGGGAATGTTAATGCCCATTATGCCACAGTAAGGACTTGGCAGGACTTGGACCTGGGCGCCTAAAGTTGAATTCAAGTCTAAACTGTGAAATCTAATAGATTTGTGTGGAGAGGACCAGCCTGCCACAGGACAAGCATCACTTAGAGATGCTCCCCTAGATAAAGCTTTAGATGATGCTACACCCCTGGTAGATTGGGCTCTGATGCCCAAAAGTGACTCTAAGTCACAGGCCTCAAAGGCCAGGGTAACAGCATCTGTGATCCATTGAGACAAGTGCTGTTTTGTGACCGCATTACCTTGGTTGCGGCCACCAAAACAACCTGTTTTGCTGAGAGGTATTACACCACTGGCCTGAGTTGTGGACATAGATCCTTAAAGGGTGGAGGACTGAAGGCTGAAGTATCACCGGTTGACCAGCCACAGCAGGCACCTTGGGCATATAGTCTGGTCTAGGGTTCAAAATGGCTTTAACAAAGCCAGGGGCAAAATCCAAACAGGCAGGGTCTACTAATAGACAATGCAGATCCCCTACACTTTTGAGGGATGTAAAAGTTTAAAATAGAGCCACCTTAGGAGTTAGAAACTTATCAAAGACTTTAGGAGCTCAAATGGAACCGAAGATAAACCCCTTAAAACAATAGAAAGGTTCTATGAAAGAACCTGTGTGTGACAGAAAGGCCTCACCATGCAAAAAATGAGACACCAAAGGATGTCTACAAATAGAGGCTCCATCGACAGGTTCATGGCTAGCAGACACAGCGGCCATGTAAACCTTAAGGGTAGCCATGGCTAACCCTACAGAGAGGCACTCTTGGAGAAACTCCAGCATTGAACCAACAGGGCAATGAACTGGGTCAACATGGTGTCACCCACACCATGACACAAAGAGCTCAGAGAGACAGACGATCTCTATGGACTGGGAGCTCCCAAGGGATTTGGGTCAGCCAGAACAGGAACAGTCTCATGTGCCGCAGGCCCAATGGAATCACAGTGGCTATTTTGACATAATTTGTTACTTTTCTTATCAAATGCTGATACAATTGTTTACACATTGCACATGGGTTCTGTGACTGTACACAGCTTGTAAACATTTCTGATTGGTTGTCTGTTGCTAAGCGTCCAGCAGTCACATTCTAACACCGCTCCATTTCACACTGTATAAGGTTGCAAACATCACAAAAGCGGTGCTAACCATGCTCTGGAGCAGGATTTCATAACCCCAGGTAAACAGAGCTGCTAACCTCGCATCTAAATTCCAAGTGTGAAATGTTTCTTTAGTCAGGGTTAAAAATGGTGTTTAGAATGACGATAACTCAGGGTTAAGTGCAGTGTGAAAAGCCCTATAATGGAACTATTCCGTTCTCAAATTTTTGCCTTCATTGCAATACACTGTCCATCTAAAATACTGCATGTTTGTTTTGTTTTAAATGCAGTAACTGAAACTTGTCAGCACTTTCCTGGACACAAAACATTAACATAAGCAGAAAGAAACAGGCTGCCTGCACCCGTATGTCAAAGGGGCTATACTCTTCCTGCCGCTGTACATTTATCATCCCCTGCTCAGTAAAATGTACAGATGTGCCTTCTGCATAACCCATCACAGACCTTCACAATGCCATAATTTTAAAAGCACACCATTCCACAGTCAAACTATTCACCTTCAAAGAATGAACTTCAGAGATCAACAGCACTAATAAATGATTGAACTTCAAAGATCAACAGCGCTAATAAATGAAACAGGAAAAGCCTAGACATTGGATACACTATTGGTGACACATTGGGGAGTGCTGCCTCAGATAGAGTCATAGCATACCTGCTTAAAAAAATATCTCTGGGCCACCTGCCCTTCCATTGAAACATATGGGTGAAAGTCATAGCTAATAACAACCATCACTACACATAGGAAGCCATCTGCCTGCCTCATAAGGGAATCAAACATGCCTCTCCAGCCAGAGCAATATCAGTGATTGTACAGGCCAACACCTGGGGTTTCAACCCACTGTAGACACTGCACAAATTCTCTGCCAAGTTGTCTGGGTGTGCAATGATGAATCAGAGTTTCAGATAACTGATTGTGATTACCTTAATGGGTATGTGGTATGATGGGATGGTTTGGTTCAAATGATTTGGGGATGTCAGGATGAATTTTTGGAGTTTAAAGGTGAAGTGTATAATTTCTGCATCTCCGGTGGACCCGCAATCAGCAAACAAATAGTTCCTCCCCAAATGCCATTGGTTGAGTCAATATTGCTGTGCCGGGCCTGGTCAGAATACTCAAACAAGCTTGTTGTTTTGATAGTGCCTCGTGGTTTACATTTTTCAGGGGAATCCTATGGCTTACTTATATTTGATTATACTTAAGCATTTTGAGCTGGAATACTAAGATAAAAAGTTATTATTAAAAAGTTATTATAACATAAAAAATTAAACACAGCATATTTAAAAAATAAAAAGGTTTTGCTAACATTTAGAATCGTAAAAGATTTAAAAATTCAAGAATGTAGAGACAAGAATGTAAATAAACTAATTGTCTTTGAATAGTATACTCATTTAAACTATTTGTTCATTTCTTCCAAGAGTTTTATATTTTAATTAGACAGATAATTTGGAGTGTGACAGGAAATTGTTGGTAAGAGATTTGAGTCCAGCAGCTACATCTCTGGTGGTGAGAGATCCACCTGTATCATCCACATAGGCATAGCAGCTTGACAAGTCAAGAGTATATGCACTAGTTAGACAGCAAAAAAAAAAAAAGATAATAAATAAAATAACTGCATGCAAACACATTTTATTCATACCTTTCCCTCATAGCAAGTTTGATATAACATCCTAGAATTATACTGTATATTTCCCAAATGGTTCACATTGTATTCTAAATTCAGTGCAATTTTGTTGGATGTTATTGGCATGCGTTCCTCATTTGAAACACACACTTCCCAAGGGACTCTCAAAAATATTGGTTAGTTTTACTGTTGCCCTGTTGCCCTCTCTCATTATGAATTTTATTGCTATGTCTCTATAACAGAATGTGTTAGAAGAATTGTAAAGCGCTTGTCTGAAACATTTAACATCTCAGCTGTGTTCACTGTGTGTGTGTGTGTGTGTGTGTGTGTGCGTGTGTGCATCATTGGCATGCATAGCAGTGCTTCGCTCAGCTGTTGGTGGTTGGCTGAGCAGGTGGGGAATGACCATCTGTAAATGAGCTGTTTCGCTCATAACAATAAAAAGATTGATGCAATTAATTTTTCATTATGTGCCTTCACCACAGATCCTAATCATTTTAAATTGTGCATGTGAGGAGCAGAAAAGTGACATTTGTAACAGTACTTTCAGACAGCTCCAGTGGGAACTTTTAAAAGCCTTTATTATTTGTTCTTTAAACAGTATTTTTTCTTTTGATCCTGGCTCCATGGTGAAGTCATGTGTCATAACCTGATCAAAAGCAACAGTTTTGTGGTGGGAATGACATCGCCCTTATTCCCTTTTTGTCTGATTCCTGAAAAATAAAAAATGCTGTATGTCCAGCAAGTAAAAGACCTTTCCCACAGGAGTCAGTAAGTGTGTGAAGAAGTTTCTGTGAGCAAACTGAAAAGGTCACAGCAAGTTCATTGCATCAGCTTAAACTTTTGACAAACTGAATAAAAAACATGCCAGAAAATGTTCTGGAGAAACTGATATTCATTTGCAGAAGTGCCCTGTAGGGGGCCCTCAAGAGATATTGCTCCAGTAAAAACACTGGCTGAAAGTAAAACAGAAGAAATATGTCAGAAGTCTGCAGAAAGCATCTTCATTGTTTCTTGCCTGTTACTGATCAATTGGTAACAGTACCTTGCCTGGTAACCAATTACGAATGATGACACTTTACCATTAAAGCCGCAATTTGCCCAAAAATGAAAATGTTGTCTTTACTGAACCCCTGAATATCATTTGTTACTCAGTAAAGCATGGAATTAGATCTTAAGTAGAATATCCGTGCTGTTTCTCTCACAGTGAAAGTGGATAGTGAGTTACACCTTCCAAATTGAAAAACATATAATAAAAGTACAATTAAAGTCCAAATGACTATACAGTATATTAAAAGTACATTTGTACTAACATGCTATTAAAGGAACAAACTAAGTTACATTTGTGGGTGCAAAAATCAGTAACATTTTGTCCCAATCTGACACAACCTGTGCAGAGGTGCTGTTTTTATGTACAGTATACACAAGATTATTAGCAAATAATCTAAATTTTAGACAGTTTCTCAAACAAAACTACAACTACCACAAAAGTATGACTTCACAAGATTTGAAACACAGCACACAGCTCTTAAACTACCTTAATAATACTTTAATGTGGTTTAGTCCTATCTGGGGTTTGGCTGTATAAATCACCATCTACTTTCATTGTGTAGCTAAAGTTTAGACATTATGCCCAATGTCCCCTCTAGCATGACAGAATAGCGATAATTAGCTGTCTGAATGATATAAGGGTGAGTAAATAATGACAGAATTTTTTTATTTTTAAGTGGAACAATTCCTCAATGACAGGTTTTCTCCCATAATTCACTGGTCAGAGCTAAAACAAATTTTAAAAATGAACACAGGGACAGGAAATGTAGGTTATCCACTTTTGCATGAATAGCGAGTAATGACACAGTATAGATGCCCTGAAGGGACAGAGCGGCAGCACATCTAAATCCACAGTCATTTGTATGCCGAGTGCTGCTGGTCGTGTTCAGTATGTGCGATCTTAACTCATGAATACAGAGTAGAAAAAGCTTGGTTGCATTAATTAGACTGCTGACATCATGAATTTGGACTAAAGGTATAATTATAACCTGTGAGGAATTAATGGGGACAAAACAATGAGATGGGGGTTGACTAATCTGAATAGAACATATTAGAGTCTAAAATACAAAAAATGTGCTTATCTGTACCATAGGCGTTAATTTCAACTGGGGGGGGTGGGGACCATGTCTGGAGGAAACCATGCACTGCTCATCACCTGCCCAAAACCAAGAGTGAAGCATGGTGGTGGCAGCATCATGCTTTGTGGTGTTTTTCAGCAGCAGGAACTGGGAGACTGGTCAGGTTTGAGGGAAAGCTAAAAGAAGCAAAGTACAGGGATGAAAACCTGTTCCACGGTGCTCAAGACTTCAAACTGGGCTGAAGGTTTATCTTCCAACGTGAAAATGACCCTAAGCACACAGCCAAGACAACACAGGTACAACTCTGTAAATGTCTTAGAGTTGGCCAACCAGAGCCCTGACTTAAACCCTATTAAACATCTCTGGAGAGACTTGAAAATGGCTGTCCACTGAATCTGACCTGACAGAGCTTGAGAGGATTTGCAATAAGTAATGTCAGAAAATCCCCCAATCCAGGTATGCAAAGCTTGTTGTGTAATTCTCAAAAAAGTTGTCAGTTTCTGCCAAAGGTGTTTCAACTTAGTACTGAAAAAAGTACAGAAAAAAAGTATTGAGTTTTACTTTACTAATGCAATTATTAACATTATGCTCCATCTCTGTAACATTCCTTAGTGCTTGACATATTGTCACAAAATCACATCATTATTCAGCTCTCAGCTATCCGTTTATATCTAAGAAAGTTACAAATTGCAGCTTTAATGTGCCAGAGGAGAACTGGCCCTCTCGGTTGAGCCTGGTTTCTCCAAAGGTTTTTCTTCCATCTATACATCATTGGAGTTTTGGTTCCTTGACACTGTCACCCTGTTGGCTTGCATACTGGGAGGCTGCTGACATTTATCTTAGCTTAGGGTTTTGTAAATTGTTACTGATTCTAGCGAAATGATATAATTACAGTCCTAAAGACTCTATTGTTTTGTTATTTCTTTGTCTCCAATTCTCTTTCATTCTCTTACATTGGGTAATATTTTGGTATTTGTATTATTTATATTTTGTGTATGCATGTATTTTTGTGTATTTTATGGTATTATTGCAAATAATATCCCTGTCTCATAAGATGTTATTTTGTGCCATCTCCATGTACATATACAAGCTGGAAGGGCCTATCTTGCTGTAAACCTAGTATCCATAATTTGTTTTATTAATATTCATTTTGCACGTACTATTTGCAAAAATACCGCATATTATGTGTTAAACATGTTTGATAATATTTCTATTTTTTATATATTTCAGTATTATGTGTAAAGCTGCTTTGAAGCAATGTAACATTGTAAAACCACTATATAAATAAAATTGAATTGAATATTAAAATCACTCAAGAACATCTTGGCAACGTCGCATGCCCTGGCAACCACCCAGAAAATTTATGGCCGTACTTTACAGAGAAGCACCACCCTTATTTTCTGAAGAAAGAAAGTCAAATCTAGAGTTATATACTTGTAGCCCAAGGTATATAACTCACTCACAACTATATAACAACTCTACAAAGGTGTAGAGATTTGACTAGACAGTAACTGGCCCATTATCCAACAAGGGGAAAAACTCCAAACCTTTTTGCTAATCTATGTGCATTTAATAATGTTCAACTTACAAAAAAACAACTGCAGACTTTTCCGATATCTCTTATATGTAGAGAAGTCTTATATAAGTCTATACTGCTAAAACTGCTAAATTCCACTATAATTCTTCTAATGTTCAATATGATAAGAACATAATGTTTTGATTAGCCTGTCTCAATGTGATGAGTCTCAGGTTAGGGTTACCTGTGAAATGGTTAGAACTGTTAGAACAGGAAAAAAAAGTACAAAAAAAAAATACACCCTTCATATATTAACAATTTTTCTACAACAATAATAGTAATTTTCATAATATTTTCTAACATATTATTATTATACTTTTGTATATAACTGAAGCCGTATTCTCTGGAATGCATTCTTAACTTGCAAGAAGACATTATAAGCCATAGCATTTCCAGCCTCCATAAAAACCCATTTATAGGTTTATAAAAAGGTCTTTTTATACTGCATCTGGACCCATTATGATTATATTATGATAGATAGTGCAACGCTATTTAGAGAAGATGAGAAATACTAATAGTATTTTTGACCTGTAACTTGCTGTCAGATTTTTTCTGTTGGACCACAAATCTATGATTATTGCTTAACAAAGGTGTCCTTCCCCAAATTACACTCTAATGATTATTACAATAGCCAAGCTGCTATTCATCAACTCTATGTATAGGCCACACATTTGTTTAATGATAAGCTACTGTGTGACTGTGCCAAAGAGCTTTTGTGTCATCAGTGCGGCTACACCTGCCACTCTAAACAGGCCCTCATCAGGGTGGTCTCTCCGCCACGATTAATCCACTGTCTTAGATGTTTCCATTAAATATAAAAAAGCTGCAGATAGGAAGAAACATAAAACTGCCCTCCTCTGCTGGTTAGGGGTTACTTGGGAGGTGTAACCATACAGCAGTGGATCAATACTAATGGGAGCATGGTGTATCTTCCCCATTTAATTACATCTCTATCTCACTGCTATAAACAAACATGATAGTGCCCCCTAAAAGCGCTATGCCTATTGCAAGAAGACACTTAATACACCCACAAAATACACCTAAATCTTTAATGTGGGCATCATCTCACAAATAGAATAAATAATGCCGCCCCCTACTGGTGAAGTGGAGGTTGTGTTAATAAATAATGGGCCATTAGAGGCCATTATCACAATATATGGATTATTGCCCAAAAGAGAGAAAAATCAAAGATGAGATCTTTTTTCATCATCTCAATTATTTCTCCTAGGCAGCAATGAGATTATATTGAGAATATAAATTGATTTCCTAAGCAATTTTTGGGTTGATTTTGACTTAATAATTAAGCTGGTACTTAAATAAAATACAACTGAGAACTCAATCAAATCTTCTAAGCTATAAAAGAGGAACCTCTGAGAAATACATTTTTCCTCTAGATATAAACTGTATGTTGTCCTGAAATAGATTGTTGTCAAAAAAGTTTGTAACACTTTCTCCACTTACTGCATAATGTTACATTACATTGTAGCTGTGTTTAAGGTGATTTACACCATGAACTATAATTAAATAGATTTCAATTAAATGATTATGTTTCTATAGCCTATGCTAAATATGTTCTGGACATACTGTATTTGGCATGCAGTCTATGTTTGTTTGTCCAAATATGTAATTTTAACTTTCTAAACTCATTTCAAAACAAGCAACTACAAAAGTATGGTAAAACTAAGTTAGTGTAGTACATATTCCACAGAAAATTGATCATCCAGCTACCTATTGTAAATATGACTCTAGAGTGACAATGTTTAAAGAAAATCATCACAACTAAGAAATAACACAAATGGAAGTATGGTAAGTCTCAATACCTCATATCTGATTTTCGAAAAGAAGTGAGATGCATTGTTTATTGTTTTCTGATTTTGAAATACTTTCCCCTATCCAAACATAATGCATAAACTTAAGAGTGTAAACACTGTGGCATGTTCAAAACATTGCTTTATATGCTTAAGCGTTCCCCATCACCAACTTAACAACTTTAACCAAAGGTGTGGGATTCGATGGGACTATCTGCTTGGCTTACCAATGACAGAAAGGTAACTGTTCGGCAAACGTATTGGGAAATATTTATTGCTTTTCCAATTCCATTTGGTGCCTAATGTGGTGGACATTGCACACTTTACCACACTTTAAACAATGCTATTAGTATACAATGTATAATAATAATTGTGGCTTTAAATAGCTTAGCACTAAGCTTTACTACCTGTGTCTTGGTGTTTAAATTTATTAATTATGGTGTGCATATCTACTTCAAAGCCTGTATTGAGTTGTATGGGAGTTGTTTTCTCTAAAGGTATACTTCAAATTGCTGTGTTTGGTGTCAAACAAACATGAAACATTTAGGATTCGGTTTGGATGCCTTGCACATCGCACTTCTTAGCCATTCTGTTTGACCCAGAAAAACTGGATGATGTGTTTGTCTTCACAGTCCCAGCTGACTTAATTAAGGGGCATAAACTTCGAGCTGAACTTCATAACCTTCAAATCATTGTTCACCCTCTTAAGTTCTCTTTTTCCCCTCTGTTGCATCTACTCAGACTATCTCTTCCACTGTGAGACTTCCTATTTCTCATGGTTCTTAAGAAGAGAAACATCTTTAGCCAGTCTGGTATTATGTGAGACGCATGGTGCACTCCAGTTAAGCAGCATTGTGACAGAGCAACCAATTAACAAATGACAGGCGGGTTCTAAAGGGAATAATTACATAATGAAAAGCTGGCTGTGGTGTCAGCATAATTCATTCTCATATTTTGAGGTCTTTTTTCACTTAGCTGTTACATGAGAAAGCAAAAATACTTACAAAGTGTTTTTTTGGTTTTAAAGGATACTGACGCTGCGATATAAAGCAGAGCTTGATGTTCCATTCATCCCAGTTCTGGGAGTTCAACATAGGGTGAGATATTTGAAATGAAATATGTCACAATATTTTCATTGGAGCTGCATTATTTTGAGATCTGCAGGCTGCAGTGAGAAATATTCATTGCTGCTTTAGGTACCCGGCTTTGCCAAAAACTACATAGATGGATTTCACCCAGAACGTTGGAATATGCATTCTCTTGAAGTACCAGACAGCATATGGTGGATGACTTTAATTAGCCTAGTTAATATTCTAAAAATTCTGTGTATTGCATACACAATAGCCCACCAAAAGACTTACGTAAACATCCCCAAAGGCCTAAGAATTCCCAAACGGAATTAAACGAGGAATTTTCTGAGAATGTCAGATACGTGAAAACATTAAATGTTAGACTCTCAGAGCTTTATATTATGACCTTGGCAGAAGATACTGGGTGGTGAAAGGCAGTGAGTTTTAAATCTGGTAGTCCAGCATATGGTATTCAGCTTACTTGAGCAGTAAAGCTCCAGTGGGATGTTAGATCCCAGCTGTTCCTGGGGTGTTTCCTGTATTGCTGCTTGTGTCCTTTTTTCCTGATCTCCAGCTGACCTCAAAGTGACCTTATTCTACAAACCTTATTGTTCTGATCAAGGTGTTTTTCAAACATACCCATAATAATCGCTTTTCTAACTACTGATTTTATTTTATTATTCAGAGTAAAATTTATATGGATCAGAATCTGTCAAGTTACAAAATTGATAAAAAGCAGCATAACCATAATGTTCTATTTAGATAAATGTGTTCTGTTTGAACTAAATTCCAACCTATTCTGTATAATAGTTTTGTAAAGAATATATGGTATAATACTAAATAATAAGTCCAAAATAGCCTGTATAATTTAGATGAGAAGATAGTATACCATTGCAGCTTGAATAAACCAAGTGAATAAACCATAATATCAAAGCATATGTTTCATGTATATATGTCTTAACATACTGGATAAAATGTTAAACTCACAGTTTTTAAAATCGAACTCACATTAGTTACGTCAGTTCTATGCAAGAAAGGCAGAGATAATTCATTTTCCCCGGTTGCGTCTGTCCTGTTTCATCCACTAGATGGAGCACAAAAGCAGAAAGTGCGACATGTGCAGCTGCCATGTGAGTCAGCCTGAACTACACTGGAGGATTATTACGCAAAACGTGTTGAAAAACATGACTCACATATGCTGTAAATCCATTTAGGATACGCAGAAATACTCATTGTAAGAGAAAACGTTCTTGTTTGTTATTTACATACATAAACAGGCAAAAATAGCAAAATCTATAGAAATGTTGATCAAACTACCAATGCGAGGTTGTACTGCATGAATTAATACATTTTGTTATTTATTTTTGCTCAATGTCATACTATTTACGTCATGAGTTCTTGGGCAGATTGGGTCACTGAAACTCTTTCACAGAAGGGCCGTATAAAAACAGCCATAAAAGGGAACTCCCATGTTGCCTTTCAGCAATTCCCACCCTGGGTTAAATGATTCTGCAGGGTGTGAAGCAGCTACGGAGGATTCCAGAAGGTTTTAGTCTCTTAGTTTGCACGGCTTGACTTTGTCAACTCATGCTTATAACAGGAACAACTAAACTGGTTGTTCTCTGAGGCATGTGAATATTAAAAGGTCACATCCTTTGTAATACAAAAAAGTGACTATCATGTCAACACAGTCTGCTGTTGCTGTCTATTAACAAACATGAATTATTTACTGTCTCGACTAAGCCAAGTGTAACTGCATGTTAGTTTAAATGCATTTAAAAGGCGTTTTTTGTTATTTTCAAGATTTGATGTGGAAGTACATCTCCAGTGA
>JAZGTK010006656.1:0-20503 GCA_036877625.1 Ambastaia sidthimunki | reverse complement strand
GTTCCATTAGGAAAACCTGAGATCTTGGGCGAGAAAACATTTGCAGGAGAGCCAGATGTTTAACTAAGCCCTCAGTGAAAACCCCTCATATCCAAAGTCATATAACTGAATAAGCTGTCCTAAATGTATATATGTATATTTCTTGATTGCATGTCTGTATCCATGTTATGCCACCCTGTTCTAAACACAGGGATTATATTACTTTTATAGTGATGGTATCCCACGGTGGAGCTGATGGAGAAGCCAAGGCAGAGACAGGAGGGATCCAGAGCAGAAGGAGCCAGGTGAGACCCAGGTCGCAGCCATGATGGTGGCCCATGGTGGATCTGACGGAGGAAGGAGCCAAGGATGAGACAGAAGGGATCCGGAGCCGGAGGAACCAGGTGGATGTGGAGCCCGAGGCAGAGACGGAGAGTTGATGAGCCCAGGCAACAACGAGGACCCAGAGGGCTGAGGCAGAGCAGATGTCACCGGTGACCGAGGTGAAGGCAGGGATCTGGAAGGCCGCGGTGGAGCCGGTGCGACCGAGGACTGAGGTGGAGCTGGAGGGATGGAGGAGCCTGACAGAGCTGGTGGGATGGAGGGATGAGGCGTAGCCGGAGGAGTGGAATCCCGAGGTGGCAGATGGTCGATGACAGACCAAGGCAGAGCTGGAGGGACGAGGAAGCCCGGTGGAGCTGGGGACTGACGGGCCAAGGTGGAGATGAGGGAGCTTGGTGGCATGGCGGAGACGCAGGGCCAAGGCGGAGTCCAGGATTCTGAGGCTGAAGGTAAAGATGAGGAATCCTCATCTTCCATTGCTCTTGCCAACTCGCTTTCACCATGGGGACACACTCCGGAGGAGCATGGAACCAAAAAATCTCCGCTCTTTAATTGGCTAGAGTGGAGTAAAAAGATCCCATCTCCCTATCTAAAAACCATCTCAGGGGTACTGTGAAATGAAACCTTATTACAAACATTTTGATAACATTTTTCTTAGTGGATTATAATACTTCAGTGATCACGCCATATTATATCAGTGATTGTACCACACTGTGACAAAGATTATATCATATAGTGACAGTGATTATACTAAGTAATGACAGATTACATATCATCACACGATGCCAGAGGAGCTCTCAGGCACTACTGGTGGCCTGGAGCGCTGTCTGGGCTGCTTCATCGTTGCCGGTACCCTGGTCAGGCCTAGGAAACTATCTGAAGTTGGAGCTGACAATGGGTTTTTAAACCACCAGTAGAGTCGGCTCTTGTTGCTAAGCACTGATGTGCTCATCTATCCTTTTTTCTTTTTCTTTCTTGAGCTCCAGTGGGACTCGTACCAAATATAACATTTCATTCTTATATCTTATAAGTGATAATAGTGAGTATGCATTTCCATTCGTATATATTGATATTAAAGAGTATGCAGGTATATCAATAATAATGAAATGATAATAAAAAATAAAAACAAAATCAGGAAGGGGATTTATGCCAAAATAACAAACAAAACTCACACTATCTAACTGCCTACTCTACCCTATGTTCTAATATTACTAACTAAGTTTGTTGCCCAAAATAAAATTCATTTTGTACCTAACTCCCTCTCTTATGTAAAACATCATCAAAGTTGTTGGTACAGAAATAAAAATGACACCCCTTCCTCCATGTAACAAAATTACAGAAATTCGTCCAGTTCATCCAATTCTGGACCAATGGTATACACTCCAGTTGTTGTGTAGCCATCATCAACCCCAGTGTGGCTTACAGACAAATTCACCATCTGTTTGGCTGCAGCATTTGCAAACAGTAATCTGAGGAAAGGTATAATACAACAAAACAGCAACACAAAAATTCCAATGGCTATTGCTATCAATATTACCACCTTAACAAACCATTCTTTCCAGGAACCAAAAAGTGAATCAAACCTTTCCCCAATTTTTCTGTCCCTCCCCGCATTGGCAGTCACTTCCTCCCCCAGGTTTTTCAGCTTTCTCATTGCTTTAGTAAATGATCTATCAGGAGCTGTATCATTAGGGATACACGTACAACAATCAGATCCAAACATTACACATATACCACCTTTTTCTGCTAAAAGCCAATCCAACGCCTGTCTATTTTGCCAGGTCATTTTACTGGTATATTTCAACTGTTCTCCCAAAGCTGCCAATGCATTATCTGTTTAATTAATTAACCATATTTATTAATTAATTGTTGGTTATAGTAAATATAATTTATCCATTCTACATTTTTATTCGGTGTTATCCATAAAAATATACACTCAAAACCTGATGCTATCTCATTTCTAGCCTTAAATTCATGTGGTACACCTCTTGGTTGGCCTATTGCATCTATTATTACATTTGGGTCTGGTTTGTATAATCTTCTTACTCCATGTCCACATAGTCTGACACCAAATGTTTAAAGGGTCCTTCTGGTACTGGAATTGTACTTAAGGGTGTTATCGTTCCTTTTCTTACATTAATTAGTGCACACAGCTCACCTTAACTTAAGAATTAATCTACTCTTTGTTGTAAATAGGGTGACCAAAATCCCTGTGTTTTAATATTCTTTAATATCTCCCCCGTTGCGCAATGGTCAAACCCATGCGCATCTGTTATCAACATTGTCAACAATGGATTTGGGGCCATCATTAAACCTTCATGAGAGCGCCAAAGTCCACTACCACAAAGTCCACTTTATGGCTGTACATCTTTTAATAGTGATATCGGGGTAAGTCAACAGGGTAGAATATGTTAAACATCTTGCTTGAGTTAATACAAATCTCCCATTTTCCGATAATTTATCAACTTTATGGTGTGTATATACAGTAACTGGGTAGCCCATTGTTATAGTAGAGACTTTGTCATAAGCACAATATACAGCTGCTAGGCCCTGCTGGTAGCAAGGAGGGTTGCAAGGGGTTGCTTTTTTCTACCTGTACAGGTCTCTTGCATTAATACTGCTGAAGCATAACCGTCTTTTCTGTCTGCAACATATAAATAAAACTGTTTAGTATAATCTGGTGTTGCCAGGGCAGGGGCAGTTTGGAGCAGTCGTGCTCTGAGATTTTGATGTCCAGCTTGTTTCATTAGGGATCGTAATGGAGCTGTTTTAACAGCATATTCTTCAATCCAGTCTGCACTGAATCCTGTCATACCCAAAAATGTCATCATCTTTCCTACAGTTTGAGGTTGGGGGCTTTGCTAATGCCCTCCAACTGACTTGGAGATATTGCCTTTGTTTTATGTGCAATAATTCTTCCCAGATATTCTACCTGTGATGAGCAATATTGTTATTTTTCTTTTGAGGCCTTTTTATTTGATAAGTAAAGGAAAAAAGGTGTCTGCTTTCCTCTGCTAAAGGAACACTGAAAAATGCAGAACAAAGATCAATAACTGTTGCAGCAGGTGGAACATTTGTCAACAACGTATGCGGATTAGGAACTTCAGCAGGCCAATCTTCTACTACTTCATTTATTGCTCTTAGATCATGTACTAGCCTCCATTTTGATTTATTAGCTTTCTCAACAGGTAAAATAGGTGTGTTGCAGTAACTTGCTGTTTCAATTAATACTCCATCTCTCAATTGTCTTCCTAATTTCTTCTACAGCTCGTGGTTTTAGTGGGTATTGTTGCTTTCGGGCAATTTAACTCCCGGTTTTGTTCTAATTGTAACAGGGTTGGCAGATTTTACTAATCCCACATCTGTATCATGTTTGGACCACACTTCTCTGGGTACTTTCTGTTTTATTTCTGCTATTAATTCTTGCATTTTAGTGTTCTGCTCGTTTCCTGTGTCTTTCACTTCTGCCATTTCTACAATTATTTTTGGCATTCCACATCATCTTCGTAGAGCACATAATTTGAGATATGTCATATCAGCTGTTTGAAAAATAACAGGATTCTCTGTGGCTTCCCACTTTCTTCCTTTTGCATGCAGCATCATTAGCCCTAAATCCCTTGGTTGACAACCTTCATTTAAGTATAAACTAACATTTGGGGTTGAGTCCTCTACTCTAAACCATTTTTTAATGAAATCACATTCTTCAATTTTCAATGCTACTCCCCTGGGTCCTACTATGAAATGTTCAGACACTAGGGTTATTTGTTTTTCTGTCTCTTGTGCCCAATCTTTTTCTAATTGGGGATCTCTAGAAGGATCATACCTTAGTGTGCAATGGATCTAAGTTTCTGGTACCTTTGGGTTCCTGAGCTGTGCTTTTATGTACCTTCCCCATTTATCAATTGTCTTCTGCACTTCCCCATCTATATTTCCTAGCCAATATATGTTTGCCTTAGGTATTTGCAAACCCTGCTCTGCCATTATTGTCATTTGCTTAACTCCCTTATCATCTATCATCTATTATCATCTATTCCTTCAGGGGAACACCATATCTGTAACTTTAATCTGCATAGTGCATCTCTTCCCAAAAGGTTGACTTGTGTGTGTTCTGATATCAAAGCAGGAGTTCTTATTTCAGAGTCTTTAACTTTTATACTGACTGGAGCCGTCATTTAAATTAGCTGCATTTGTCCCGAGAATCCTACTGTCTTAACATATTTTCCAGACTTGGGGAGGTGAGTGGCATAATTTGCAAGAAAAAGTGGCTCCCGTATCAAGCATCATTGGTGTTGTTTTGTCTTCTATTTTAACTTGCAGCATTGGTTCTTGATCAGCATCAGAAGATATCATTGGAAGCTGACTCCTCCCAGTTGGATTCTCTGGGCATCCCTAGTAACCTTGTTCCAGGCCATGCCATGGATTGACTGGCCCTGTGATGTTTTGATTCTGCTGCCAAGAATTTACTGCATTGCTTTGAGGATTCTGCTGCCATGCTTGTTATTTGCATTTTTTGTGGCCAGGGAGCGATTGGGTAATCTCTTTTGTTGTGTCCAAGTTGGTTACATCCCCAACACATACCTGGAGGACCGTTGTTTCTTTGCTGATTATTGAACTGTCTTCCTCTTCCTCTTTGCTGTGAGTCAGCTGAATTTCTGTTATTTTGACGTTCAGGTACGTATATCACAATTGGTGCAATAGGTTGTTGCACGTTTCCTGCAGGCACAGGCACACTCTGAGGAACAGGTATTGGCATTGCTGTTGGTGCAGTTGTCATCATCGGAGCCTGCACTGGTGCCATAACTGAAGCTTATACATTTGGAGCTTGATTTTCATTGCTTTTCAGTGTGGCTTGTACCTTTTTCTTCTTGTTGGCCAGCTCCTCCAGTTGTAGTTTTGCTAGGCGTCATTGAATCTCTCTTTCTTGAGTCTGTTCACTCTTCCTGAATTGTTCTACTGCATGTGCCACATGGTCACAGAACTCTTTTGATGTTTTTGAGTTCAGCCCTACTACATCTTCCAGCTTTGTTTTCACTACCGTGGGCATGGCTGTTCGATGCTGGTCAAGGGGAATTGCATCCAATTCTGTTTTTCCAATTGCAGCTTTAAGGTCAGAAGCTTCGAGGATCTCATTAGTTTTGCTTGTTCCCCTAGGGGGATCTCTTCTAGTCGGAGTGTTCCTGAAACTTTCTTGAAATCTACACGTGGAGTGTTGCCTTGATATCTTCCTTGTGGGCTGGCTGAACGTGCTCTTCTTTCTTGCCAATGTCTGCTGTTTTGAGGGCTGGGTGGGCATGTCTCTCTACTGCAAATATCTCCTTCCCTCTTCCCCCAGTGACCTCATTCTTCTTCCTCCAGTCTCCGCCTCTCAGTATCTTTCTGTGCCCTCTGCAGTTCCAAATCCAACAAGCTATCTCCAGTTTGGTCCAGTGTTTTCAATGCTGTTTGTGTATAGTGATAAGAGTTTGACATTTTTGGGTTCTTTCTTCCTGCTCCACCCATTATTTGGTGGTGAGATTTTCTTTGCTCATCATCCCCTACATAACTGTTACTTTCTTCTTTTCTCCTACTTAGCTGATCCTTCTTATCATCCATTGGCTCACTCTCAAAATCCAAACTTCCTTCTACGTCCAGTATGCCCCTCACAAGAGGCATTTGTTTCTCAACCTTGTTATATGTTGGTGGATAGGCAGGTGGATGTTCTCCTTTTTCTTCTAACTTTCCTGTTCCCTCTTTCACTTTCTTTTCCTGATTCTCTTTAATTCCCTGTTTCCTAAACAGTTCCAACACTTCCTGCTCTTTCTGTCTCTTTTGCTCCCTTTTCTTACTCTTATCATATGGCTTATGATTTTTTAACAATGCTCTCATGTCCCTGCATATTGCTAAATCAAATGTTCCCTTTGCTGGCCACTTTGTTTTTAAATCTTTGGTCCTTTTTTCCCCACTTTTTGCCAATTTTTTAATAATGTCTCCATATATTGGGTATTGTGTTATTATACGTTTTACCTCTTTTGTTTTTTGTTTTGATTTTTTCTCTCACTGGATTGGTCAGATGAGGACCACTAAAAGTATCCGACCTCCTGAAAGTCCTCCGGACTTTCACTGGGTTGAGAACTTAAAGGAATGAGCCAATAGTCTTGGTTTTTCTTATGTATTTTAAAATTGTTCTGATTTGTACCTCAGTCAATGGCTTCATCGTCACTTCTCCCAGTAAATCTGCTACTTCTGGCCAATTGTAGTAGTTGCTTTTTTAAATAATATCTTACTCTAAGCAGATTAATTCAAAACTCCAGAGCTCGTGTTTCTCAATTGTGTCAGAGCCGGGACTTGAACTCAGGTTGTGGTGTGAACAGCAAACACTCTAACGCCCGAGTCACAGGGGATGGTTAGAGAAACCCAGGGACAAAACGCTTAATTTAGGAATTAGGGAAAAAGGTTTATTTAACAAAAACTTTTCCAAAGCAAAGTAGCAAACAAAATATTTTAGAAAAAACAGGGAACAAAAAAAACAGGGTATTCACCCGGACAGTTCAGCTAGAGAAAATAACAAAAACAAGTAGACTCGAGATTTAGCATATGACACAGGAAGCATGCAGAGACTTATGAGCATTGACGTAAACAATACCGAAGCGCTAATCCAAACATCAGATTTCTTTTACATTTAGAATTCTCCTCCCTTTGCTCCCCCTCTTTCTCCTTATCTTGACTCCCACTTGGGCCTCCGCCATCTTGGGCAGTTTACAGCTGTCTTTCTGCTTTGTTGCCCCCTCTTATCTCCACCCACATACGTTGCATGTGTTCTGGACTCTCTCTCTGAACCAGCGTTACTTCTAGCCTCCCTAGAGTCCATCCAGCGACAATGGTTGGTATGACACTTTCCCTTGTTGCTGTTCTGAAGATTCTTTCACTCTCCCACTGTACTGCTCTCAGTTGTGCTCTTACAATGATGTAAACATTCTTAGTATGGTTATGCCTGTTCTCCAGTTTGGGGGCACACATTTTAAATAGGGGACATTAACTGATCTTAAATTTATTTATACTATTCCTTCTGTCAGCAACATTTCCAACAATGTTCCGCTGTGGGGATTAAATCTAGCAAAACATGGCTTTAAATTTTCCAAAGTTATGTATTTTTCAACCTCACACCCAGGGCCGCATTAACATTGTAAGTGTAACGAATGCTCAGGAGACATAGGATCCATTCGCAGCACTTTATTCACAGTAGAATAAACAAACAGGCAGAGGTCAGAACCAGTAAACAGGGCTATCACAGAATATCCAATAAACGTAAACAGAGTCCAGGCAAGAGTTCAGGGCAGTCAGCAGACAATTGAGTAATCCAATAAACAAAGCAGGGTCAAAAGGCAGGCAGCAAGTAATCCAAAACGGTAGGCAGTCCAAGGTAATACACAATATAATCCAACAATGAAAAACGCTCAGTAATGTTCCCAGAATGGCAAAACAAGACTTCACAAATGTCTGTGAAACAGGTGAGTACTTATAGCGCTATTTAGAAAATGGCCGCCACCTGTAAGGGGCGTGGCCCAGGTACGGGGTCATGGGAAATGTAGTTTTAATATTCCAGGGACGGCTCCCGCTGGCGTCCGCTAGAGGGAGCCACAGAGGCCGGATTCGTGATAGAGCCCAGTGGCTGTTATACCTGGGTGACCTGAACTGGGCAGTGCATGAACCTGGTTGAGAACTCGGGCACGAAGGGCTTGGGGAACGTAGGTAAGGTTGGCCGGACAGTTTGGTGGTGCTGGTTCTTGACTTAGTGCTTCATTGATCTCTGTCATAAGATCCCACTGGACAGGGGAAATTATCATGCTGGCAGGAAGAATGCTCTCAGTAGACGAGGCTGAACGTACTGACTCGTACAGGCGAGATAAAGTGTTGGCTTTTGTGTTCTGGGAACCTGGTCTGTAGGTCACCTTGAAATTAAATCGGGTGAAAAATAGGGCCCAGCGAGCCTGACGATGGTTTAAACGTTTGGCGGAGCGTAAGTATTCTAGGTTACGGTGATCGGTCAACACAGTAAAAGAGATTTTGGCCCCCTCTAGCCAATGCCTCCACTCCTCAAAGGCAACCTTCATAGCTAGAAGCTCTCCGTTTCCCACATCATAATTCTGCTCTGCAGGACTTAGTTTATGAGAGTAGAAAGCACATGGGTACATTTTGGGAGGATCACCGTGTCATTGAGAAAGAACGGCCCCTACTCCAGTGCTGGATGCGTCGTTCTCAACCACAAATTCTTTGTCTGGATCTGGATGGTGGAGGATGGGAGCGGTGGTGAATCGTTCCTTTAGCTCTGGAAAAGCTTCTAGTGCTGGAGAAAACCAAGACAAGCAGTTAGTTCGTTTTTTTACCATAGCTGTAAGAGGAGCCACCACCGTACTGAAATTCCTTATGAAGCGGCGATAAAAGTTGGCAAACCCCAGAAACCATTGGAGCTCCTTGAGGGTGCGAGGCTGTGGCCAGTTGAGAACTGATTCCACCTTTCCTTCGTCCATAGAGACTCCCTCTGGGCTAATTACATATCCTAAAAAAGACACTTGGGTGCAATGAAATTCACACTTCTCCATCTTAGCATATAATTGGTTATCAATAAGTTTCTGTAAAACAGCTCTTACATGTGTGACGTGTTCTTGAAAGTTGTTGGAGTAAATGAGTATATTATCAATATATATGATGACCCAGCGATTAATCATGTCACGAAAGATATCATTGACAAATGCTTGAAAGCATGAGGGACTATTAGCGAGTCCAAAGGGCATGACTAAGTACTCATAGTGGCCTGAAGTGGTTGAAAAAGCCGTTTTCCACTCATCACCCTCTCGGATGCAAATAAGATTGTAGGCGTTTCTGAGATCTAATTTTGTGTAAAACTTGGCAGAGCGTAACTGTTCCAGAGCAGCTAGCACAAGAGGTAGGGGGTATCTATATTTTATGGTTACCTCATTCAGGCCGCAATAATCAATGCAAGGACGTAATCCTCCATCCTTTTTCTTCACAAAGAAGAAGCCTGCTGATGCTGGTGAGGTGGATGGTCGAATAAACCCCTTCTCCAGTTCCTCCTGAATGTATTTCTGCATAGCCTCGGATTCTGGTTGTGACAGAGGGAAAATGCGACCCCTAGGAATGGTAGCCCCAGGGACCAGGTCGATGGCACAATCGCTGGAGCGATAAGGAGGTAATTCTGTAGCCTTGGTTTTGTTAAAGGCAAGGGACAAATCTGAGTACTCAGCTGGTAGGGTTGTTTCCTGGGCAGATGGAACACTAGGGGAAGAGCAGTTAGTTAGGAATTTTAGATTCATACAGTTAGCTTTACAATGAGGAGACCACTGAATTATTTCTCGGTTGGCCCAGGAAATCACTGGATTGTGGAGGTCTAGCCAAGGGAACCCCAGGATGACGGGTGTCTGAGGAGAGTGGATTACAAACAAACGTATAGACTCCTCATGTAGGGCACCGACACGGAGGTTCAGGTCTGTGGTGGTTTGTGAAATCTGTCCGGTGCCCAGGGGTCTCCCATCTATAGCTGCCACTGCCACAGGAGAAGAGATGGAGAGCAAAGGTAGGTTATGTAACTGAGTAAAATTTTTATCAATGAAATTGCCTGCGGCCCCCGAGTCGATGAGTGCCTGTGTCTCAACACTTCTTCCATTGTAGGTAATTACTACTGATACTTGTAGGCTAGTGAGTATTTGGGAGCGGTTTCTCTCTGGGAGCGAGGATAGGACAGTCGTTACGCAAGTGGCCTGCCTGACCACAGTAAAGGCAGAGATGATTTTTTCTTCTTCACTGAGAGCTGCTCAGGGCGCTGTAACGCCTGCAGAGACTTAACCAGCTCCTCCGTCAGTGTGGTAAGGCGATTCAATTGCTGCTGATGGACTGCCAAGGTGAAAGCCTGGGCGGAGAGTTCCGTGCTCAGATGGAACATGGCTGCTGGATCCATTCGCAGCACTTTATTCACAATAGAATAACCAAACAGGCAGAGGTCAGAACCAGTAAACAGGGCTATCACAGAATATCCAATAAATGTAAACAGAGTCCAGGCAAGAGTTCAGGGCAGGCGGCAGACAATAGAGTAATCCAATAAACAAATCGGGGTAGTCCAAGGTAATACACAATATAATCCAACAATGAAAAACGCTCAGTAATGTTCCCAGAATGGCAAAACAAGACTTCGCAAATGTCTGTGAAACAGGTGAGTACTTATAGCGTTCCTTATTAGAAAATGGCCGCCACCTGTAAGGGGCGTTTCCCAGGTACGGGGTCATGGGAAATGTAGTTTTAATATTCCGGGGACGGAATATATTTAATATACACAGAGGCCGGATTCGTGACAGTAAGGGGCCCCTGGGCTTTACATCTTGTGGGGCCCTTCATCCATCAGAATTACAGACTACATTCACACAATCTTAATAATCATAAAGTACAAGTTATCAGCCTTTTATTTTGCTGGAATAAATGCCATAACAAAAAATCTAAACCAGTAAGTCATCAAGATTCAAGTACAATATACACACTATGCACATAGTCCTACATATTTTGCACAGGCTAATTAGAACTACTGTCTACATCAGCTCCATCTTGCAAACAAATTAGCCTTTAGTTTTTTAGAAATAAATGCATTAAATGTTCATATTAAAAAAAGCATTTTTCATTTATAATTTGATATAAACAATATACAAAAAATGTTACAGTCTGAATATGTTTCTATTAATGCTATAAATTAATCAGATCATAAGGATTACTTTACAAAAGTTTCCTTTTGCTTTTTTGGGATGAAAAGCCCCTTATGACATCAAAAAAGTTCAACTCTCTTGGTTTTGTTGCTATTTACTAAGTGTAAACAGCAACAAAAAAGTATTTTCTTTGCACTAAGTGCAAATAACTATAGATTATATTTACACTGTTAAAATAGCAGGATTTTCTGCTATTTATACTAGTTATTGCAAATAGTGGCAATTATCTGCACCTCAGTATTGTACTAAAACAGTATATAATAATAACATATTGCGTGCAAATGCTAATTAAAATTATTAAATAGACGCCACCTTTTTACCTTTTATAAGCCATGCCCACACCTACGCTAACCACACCCGAAACTTTCTTTTGACTGTCCTTCATTTTCATTAAAATGCCTTTCCGATATGACATTTGAAAAGGGAGAAAAAAGAACGCTCAGAAAAAGGCTTATTCGAACTCGGGTCAACCGCGTCAAAAAAAAGACTGTGATACACACTTTACCATCAACGCCACTAGAACAGTTTAGCAATAATATGTTGGTTGATGGAGTTAGTGTAAACAGCTTCTGCCAACAAGGCGGGCTATTTGTACTACTCCTTAATTTTAAAGGGACTGTCAACTTATTATAAAATGCGGGTAATTTTTTTCCGCCATCACCGGGGCCCCCCCCAGCCCGGGGCCCTGGGCTTAAGCCCAGGTAAGCCCCTGCATTAATGCGGCCCTGCTCACGCCTCCAATTTACCAGAGGCCATTCTTATTCAATTTGTTGCAAATTGGTGATTGTTACCAAATCTTTTAAAATCTTGCTCACTTAGTTCTCTTCTCTGTCCTGCAATATCTATGTACTCATAGCCAAAAATGATTCCTAATTCCCTGTGTTTCTCTTTCTGCTCGTCTGAGTCTGATCTCCTCCTCATGTCTCCTCTGATCTTCCTCAGCCTTACTTTTTATGAAGTCGCTGATTTTTACAAACATGATTATTTTGTAATTGGTACTCTTTAGAAAACTCAATTTTCTTATCCGTTACACACATACACACATTTCTCCTCTGCTCTCCTTCTTTTATCTACTTAACTCTTTAACACATTCACACACCCGGGATTTCACTCAAGCATATCATACAGCAAATTTACAACATATAATCAGCAGTGAAAAAACAATGATAAACAGCAGTGAAAAAATAATGCAATTGCCACTCAATCACTTTTTATTCATCAATGGCTGTGTTTCCCTGCCTAGGTCACAACGCTTGCAATTTGGAAAATGTCCAAACAATCGACAGCACACATTTTTAGGAGTGTTTTTTGTTTTCTCAATGACCCTTACATGTTCTTTTACATTTCTCTTCTTACTTTGATTTTTAACATCCATCAACAGCCTTGCTTTTTCACTTCACAATTTTGCAACTCTTTTATCTATGCTCCTTAAATACAGTCTATACAAGGTTAATAAATGTCTTCAACAGACTTCTTCACTTCTATTCTTCAACCTTTTTATACACTATTATACATCAACTTTACAATTTTCTAGGGCTGCCCACTCTTCACAAGACTTTTTCTCTATCTTACATAAGCACACTTCTTACACCCACACACTTCTCTTTGCCCCACTCAGGCTGACAGAACACACTTCTGCGTAATAAATATTCTGTGCGCCCCACTCAGGCAGACAGAACGCGCCTTTCGCGTATTAAATTTAAATATTCCTATTCTGCACATGCGATGTCTCAGAGACCTGGAAATTGTTTCTCCTTCTCTTTCCTTCACAATATTCAACACAATATTTTAATCGTTAATTCTGTTCAAAATTTTAGGATCGTTTTGCTAAGATGTTTTCAGGCATGCATCACATAGGCATTAACTCACAGGGGGCAGCACAAAACAAATACAAGCAAGGCACTTACCTGTCTTGTATGGGCCCTTTTGTTTTCGTGAAGCCCCGTGCCAGCACACCCGCTGTGGATCGGCTTTCGACCTCCTGCAGCTCCTGGCTGGCTCACCAATTTATGTCGTGGCTAAATTGCAGTCTCTAAGTTCTTGCAGATAGTTGGAGTCAGAAGTCCAAGGTCTTAAAAGATGTACTTTATTGCAAAGCAACAAAGGAGATGCCAGCTGATCATCTGAATCTTACAATGCTGAGCTTCTTGTCTTATACCCTTTTCTTATCGCCAGATGTTCAATGGGCATTCACCCAATACTTTTTATCTTTGTTTTGCTCTTTTCTTGCCGTTTCATCACCATTATTTTTAAAATCCATATCAGCGGTATCTAATGGTGGAGAAACCACAACTACTATTATTTTTAAAAAACATAAACTGAAAGTCAACTGAAAGTGTTTTATTGTACTCTCCATAGTTTGTCTTTTCACTTTATCTTCTCCCATTAGCAATTGTCAGCCCTTTTCCTTACTTCATTATTTTAAATTTACTATTTTGAATTTACTGTTTGTAGACACATCTCCTCATCATTATTCTGAATTTATGATTTCTAGGAACTTTTCCAGCATCACCAGGCACTTTTCCAACAGCACCTGGTGTTTTCTCAATGCATTCACACATTACACAGACCCTCTGCAAAGCTCAAATAAGTTTCTTCAATACAAGATGGCCCTGGAAGAATGAAGACATTTGCTGGAGGTAGCCTAACATCCATTTGAAGTAATCACTGACCACCACAATCTGTAATACCTCAGTGAAGCCAAGCAGCTAAACCCACGTCAAACCAGGTGGGCACTGTTCTTCAGTGGGGCAGTTGTGGTCTACTGGTTAAGGAGTCTGACTTGTAATCAGTAGGTTGCTGGTTCGAGATAGCAGGGATAGCTGCCCACTGCTCCGGGTGTGTGTGTGTTCATGACTTGCAGTGTGTGTTCACTCCTCACGAAGGATGGGTTAAATGCAGAGTTCACATTTCGGTTATGGGTAACCATAACTGACAAAAACATGTCACTTTCAATCATTTTGATTTCACTGTCACCTATCGCCCAGGTACTAAGACCAACGAGCTGATGCCTTTTTCTCGACTCTATCAACCTTCTGACGAACTACCACCACCAGATCTTACCAGCCATTATTGTTATCCCCATCCAGTGGTCCATAAATGAGGACATAGCAGAAGCAACCTGTCATGAAGCTGTTCCGCTGGAAGGTCCTGGGGCTAAAGTATAAGTACTATCATCACTCTGGGTTACCCACATGGACCTCTCCGGGGTTGGGACACCCAGGCAGCCAGCAGACCCTCTCGCTCATTACAGATCGGTACAGGATATCTCCAGGTATGTCAAGGGTTGCTCAGTCTGTGCCATATCCAAAGTACCCCGTCACCTACCAGAAGGTAAACTTGTTCCATTGCCTGTCCCTTGTAAGCCCAGGTTCCATATTGGAGTGGACTTTATTACAGATCTTCCACCCTCAGACACCAATACATGTATACTCATTGCTGAGTATACAGTTGATCAATTAAACAGTAACATAAGAGTTGTTAAAAAAGCCATAACCAGAATAGGCCTAAAACCATTTTTGAAGTTCTTGCACAAAACAAAATAGAGCCAAAGGGGAAAAAGGTTGAAAAGTAGGAAGGATCTGTGTAAGAGTTTGTTATAACATTTAGATAAAAGTTTACATAAAACCTTTTTTTTAACTGTCTTTCCCTGCTTTTTAATAGTTATTTTTGGGAAAATGTATATTATATAAAAACCTCTTTTAATAAATGACATTTCAACAAATTATTAGTATTATTAGTGAAAGTGCAGCATGTAAAGTCAAAAATAAAGTACAATAAATTGAATGTGATTCAAATTAAATTGTCAGCTATAATCTGTCCCTGCAAAGCACAAAAGAAAGGAATGGACAGACTGTGAGATTGATGAGCAATGGTGCATGCCACTACCAAACCTTAGGGGACATGTAAGATGAGACTGACAGCATAGATGATGCCATCAAAGGGAGTGCTTCAAAAAATCCCATGGGGACAAAGAAGGTGATAAGAGGGGCAGTCAGGCATGGCTGTCTCTCTCAGAAAAGTCACAGAATGCCATAGACATCAAATAACAAAATGTAAGTAAATCAGTTCTCTTAAAAACCTTGGGGTAAAAAATTAAGTTTAGAGAAACTGTATTGGGAAACTTTGATTTTAGGTTATTTTATGAAACAACATTTTATAGCTCTAAAAAAACATTTTAAATGCTTTTTTCTTTATGAGACAAAAGAATGAAAGGTGACTCTAAATCTTAATGATTTTTAAATCATGAATGAATTTGCATTTCAAGCGGTCACATTCAACTAAATGGTGCATATGTGATGGTGATTTCTGCACAAATGAGAGCGTTTCAGTGCACAAAATAAAACCAATAGCATGTCTCTGCTGTTTTAGTCAATGACTTCATTAAGGCCATTTGATCATATAATGAACATTTTTGGTAGGACAAAATAGTAAGAAAAGACAATAATTAGACAAACAATACAAGCAATACAATAGTAAAATACAAGCCTAATTTAAAATAATCATTGAGAATTTTTATTTTAGATAAAAAATAGCCAAAAGTAATAGTAGCTGAAATCAAAAGCAATGAAGTAGCTGAGTGTTCCTGTAGCTCAACTGGTAGAGGTTATGGGTTCATTTCCAGGGAATGCAAGTACTGATGAAAAAATGTATACCTTGAATTCACAAGTCGCTTTGGATAAAAACGTCTGCAAAATAAATAAAATGTTAAAAAAAATAAAATACCTCCATCTAGTGGTCAACTTGTGGTTGTGTTTCTTTACCCAAAAAGAGAAATTTATCAACACATTAAAACTAAAACAAAACATTACCTGCGTCACAAAAAGATTACAATGAAGGCCTGTGAGAACTGAATTTAAATAATAGATTTTAAAAAAATGCATTCAATGCCAAATACAGGCTAACAGTTTCTTAATATGAATTACAAAAAACTTTTGCTTTTAAATTATTCTTTATACGAAAGCACTGATATAACTCACACTGTAAAAATGTTCTCCCAACAAAGGTCATAAAGTAACTTTAAGTAAATCTAAAAATTGGAGGAATCAATGTATTATTTTGTGTATACAGAATAAGATTAGTCTAAACATGCTGTTAGATTTTAGATTATGTAGTGTATTTATTTATAAATCACTTTCACAATTTTGCATTATGCACAGTTTTACAGTGACACGTTTTAGAAAATCTAGCTTAGAAAAATAAGATAAAAGAAAAGATAAAAAAGTAAAAATATTAAATATAGGTATTTTGGAGTACATGGTATTACTATGATGACATTAAATATGATTCTGGTTAGAATGGTGACTTTAAAAGAGATGGTGATTGTTACGTCTCGTCACGTAAACTATTGTGTATACTGGTGATTGTTTTCTCTCTCCACACAGCGCTCCAAACCATCCGCAGCTGGACCTAATTAGCGGAAGCGTGGTTCCTCTGTCAAGCGCGTGTAACAGCCGATATAACACGGCAGAGAAGCAGAGCTCAGAGAGAGAGAGTCCCTTTTCTGTTATCCCAATCAACGTGTTGTGTAATTACTATTGAGCAAAAGTGTAATCGGTGAATCTGTTGTGTGTATACGAAGTGGATACGAAGGGGATTTCTCCCGCTTTTTCCTATAATTTTTCAGGGGCTAATATTTTGTTAGAGCCACATCCATTACTTTTTTTTGTTACTTCCTCCCCAACCCCTAGACGAAGGAGAGAACGTAACATTGATTTAATATGATTACCTTATTTTAAGTTCCCTCAACTCAATCAGTGCACAGCAAATCTGAAAACTCTAAATTCTTCCAAATAAAAGGAACTAAACTGGAAAGAGTAGAAACCCAAAAAAGAAATGTTGACACACAGTGTGATCATTATTATGCAAGTCAAGTATACAATTTCTTTATTGGATGCATGTAAGTATGGACTTGTGTGTACCAAAATTCATATTAAACGTAAACGAATACAGTCCTACTACAATACACAAGGCAACGGCTAGTTTCTTCAAATCAAAAATACTTGCTCAAACTCTTACAGATATAAATTTAGAAAACACTTTTATATAATATTTTACAACATCAAAGGACAAAGATGAATAATCTGAAACATGACTGTTGACCCCCCAAATTAATCTTTGTGAAGGTTATTGCCATAGACCTGACCATATCGTTGAATTACTTTTTTGCTTAAGTACAAACTACAAGGGCAGCTGAATCAGAGATCAGATCACTGGAGTCATATGAGTGTGCTACATCTAATGAGCCTGTGAAAAGCTGTTGTGGCCTTAAGAGGCAGTTCTATATCCAGTGACTGAGTTACACTAATTCTGTAATCACCAAACAAAGCAGTAGAATCACCATCTTCTTTAAAGTCACCATTCTAATCAGAATGCATGACCCAAATGTATTGTTATTGTATCAGTTTTAGAATTGTTTGACAAATAAGCAAAGGTCAAGGGTGATCCTTTCACTTTTCAATTGTAAAACTTAACATTCCGATTCCTGCAAAATGTGCTTCTGAACAATCTGTGTAGCTTTAACGAGATCATGTCTGAGATGGGATATAAAATCTGAATAATTCAACACAACTTCATCCTTGAGAACATACTGGAATATCATATCAATTGGAAGTCTTGGATATTTCCGAAAACTTAAATAGAATGGCACCAAACCTATGAGAGGCAGTCATGGCTTAATGGTTAGAGTCAGGCTTATAAACCAGAGGTCACAGGTTTGATTCCCACAGCTGGGAGGAAATGACTGAGGCACACCTTTTAGCTGCCCACTGCTCCGGGTGTGTTCATGACTTGCAGTGTGTGTACACTCCTCACCAGTGATGGGTCACTTTCATCACTATAGTAAGATAGTATTGTTAACATAGTATTGCAATACTATCATATTGCAATACTACCATAGTAAGATAGTATTACTATGTAGCACCTATGTAGCACCTTGGTCCTGGAGAAATGTTGTTTCATTTTACTATACTTGTACTCACTAAAAATGTTGAGTTAAAAATAACCCAATTAGTAACCCAACTATGAGTTGGTATAGCACCTTCCCATCTGTATGTTATTTTGACCCAATGAATTGGGTTAAAATCCAGTTGGGTTAAAAGTTACCCAACAGTTGAGTTAATTATTTATATTAATTCACTTCAATTTATTAAAAATTACTTAAAACTATATAATAAAACTACCTTGTTGTAAATTACAGATTTTATTTAAATATGCAAAAATATACAACTGGCATTTCAAGATGTACACTGAATTCAAAACCAACAAATGTGTGTCAATTCATATTCATATCAAAACATACACAAATGTGTATGTTGTAGTGTATGTAGTAAATGTAGTTCACAAATAAAACGAACATAACATATAAACATATAACAATAAAACAAAAAATAATCATAAACACAAGTAATCCAACCTTAAAAAAATAAAGTTCAGTTGACACGCATTGTGATGATATTTCAAGGATAAAAAAAAACTTTAAATAAGTGAATTTAAATTAGTTAAAGCTATAGTGAATTTACATTGGTTATATAAATTGGTTATTGATAATTCACCCAAAAATTACAATTCTGTCATCATGTTTTTTCAACATATCTTTCTGGAATTATCTGTTTTGTACAAAGTGTGTCTTATACAAAAGAAATAAAGGTGATTTGACTACACAGAGCACTGTAATTTTAACACATATGGTTTTGCAGTGTTGCTTTTACTTACAGGTTGAATGTCAATGAAGGACCGCTTCATTTCAGTGTATGTTGGCCGCACCATTTTTCCATTTGTGCAATATGGCACGGATGGCAGGAAGGGTTTTAAAGGCAATTTCTGCACAAACACCTTTAAATGACAAAAGTACAGAGAAAGCACAAGTTGGAAAAAAAACTAAGCTTACAGTTTTCATTTTTACAATCTTTGTGGGACAGACTAAACCAGTTTACAAAAAAAAAAGGTTTAGGATTTTTAAGTTGACAGGACTGATGGTTTATTGCACCTATCAACAAAACCATAATCAAAGCTTGTGAGCCTATAGTTGAGAGTATCAAGAAAGCATGCTGACAAGAAAGACAACAGCTCAGGTGGTAAACATCTGATCTGAAAGTAAATTAGGCCCAGTTTGTGAATTGTAGTCTTGGAGTCAATAGGATTTACAGATTTTCAAAATCATCATTATACTATACAGGACGAGTGGAATGAAAAATTCTTAAGAAAACAGATGGCTTTTGTAGAGTTCACCATCAATGTAATCAATGAGGGCTCCTTTTTCATTTTGCTTGTGCGCAAGGATTTATTTTCATGGTACCTGGATTTTTTTAAGAACAGGTTTCAATGGTACATACTGAAAGGTGTCCTGAACTGCTTTCTGTTTCACACTTCCAGTAGATGCATCCAAACGCTGGTGTAAGGACCACCCATCGGCCCAACGACGGAATCCAATGGCATGGGTGAAGGTATCTCATGTGTTCCATCTTTATTCAGTACTTTTATAAGATTTTACTTAATTTATTATAATTTGGGTTTATCAACGATATGGTTAATTCTAATCTGACTCCAATTTATATTTGAACTTTAGGTAAGTTGTTTCAAAGCATCTGTTGATCATAATTTAGAGCTTGATTATTTAGAAGTTCTCATACTTTTGGTTATTCTTTCATTAGGGACCCGCTGTCACACAGTCTTGTGCTTTTACCTATATACACGGATCTCACGGACACAAAACCGTCAGTCTGATCTTAGTCAAAGGTTGCCGGGTAAACTAAAAATATTAAAAACTGGCCACCCCATGCTTGCTCTTATTTAATAATAATTTCCTAGTCACGATCACGCAACCGTGCTAAGTCAGGTGATAGACAGTTGATGTGGGATCTCGGTTGATGTGCTCCCTGCTCCATTCAAACTACAAGTCCCCAGTATGATCATATCCTGACACAGAATTTGCAGTAACAGTCGGAGTCCTTCTAATCTACTAGAAATAACAATTTCAGAAGAACTTCAAATAAACCAAGAAAATCAATTTATTATGCCAGGCAGGTTAAAACATTAGTTACAAAAGAATATGAATCCAAATCATCTGCTAAATGATCAATAAATGATCAACAGAATGCAAAGTAAAGTAAATCATACCTGACAAATGAGACACATAGTTCAGTGTGGAAGGTTCTGGATACAGAATCCTTTCTTGACACACAGCCATTGTGTGGGAAGTTCTGGTTACAGAAGGCTTCCCTGAGACTTTTGCCTTGCCACCTTATATACACAGATGAGACAAAGAGCCATAAAACCTATGGGTGGTTTAGGGTTTAGGTGGCCAGTTTCTCGTGGCCTAAAGGGCCCCTGCTGGGATAGGGAAGGGCACACCCATACCAGAAGAGTGGATTATCCCTTATGTTTTCACCCTCTAATATATTCCATCCCATAGTCATAGAAATTAGACCTTTTTACTC